>JABLTG010000065.1:0-73647 GCA_016618085.1 Neovahlkampfia damariscottae
TGAGAAAAATGCTTCATTGGTCTCATTTTCAATTTCGTCAAACACTAAAACATCTTGCTCAAAAAGATTCTGTTCAAGTACATGAAGTTTCAGAACATTATACCAGTTGTACATGTGGATCATGTGGAAAAATAGATTGGAAACTTGGAAAAAAAGATCATTTCAATTGTAAATATTGTAATTTTTCTCTTCCAAGAGATTATAATGGAGCAAGAAATATATTTCTGATGAATATACAAATTTTATTGGAAATCCAAAAACTGCCAGTACTGCTGGCGACGGTCCTATCCCGAAAGAAACCTTGATTTTAATGTCTGGTCTGATTAATCAGAATGAACGGAAAAGTCAGTTTTAAGATGGCGGATGATTTTATATTACAAAGATTACCTGAAAAATTCAAACAAGAAGAATGGTTCATTCATGAATTAGTAGAAATCAATGGAAGGACCATATTATGTGCAAACAAAGAGTTCAAACAAACAAAGAAATTATTCTTAAAGCATGCAAAAACAATGGATACACATTAGTTTATTTCTACCAGTTTAGAAAGGATCCAGAAGTTGTTTTGACTCAATTCATCAAAATCCAAAAGCTTTTTTATTGGACCTGAACTTGTCAATGATTATGATTTTACGTTAGCAGAGCTTTGAGAAATAAAAAAGTGTTGAAATTTGTAGAGAAAAGTACACATTTTAAAGAGATTAAATTTTATGTTGGTATAAACAATGTAACTTTTAAGATTAGAAATTCAAATATTTAAAAATTGAAGAATATTCATTTTTGTTTCTAATTAGAAAAAAAAATGATCAAATTGAATTGAGAAGGAATTTTCATCTTTTATATACAATAAATTGTGAATGATCAATAATAAAAATTTTTATATTTCACAATTTAGTTTCCAGTGATATAGTTTTTCGTCTCTTCGTATAGTTCACCTGCTTTTTCGATGATGGATTCTTTTTGTTTTTCTGCTTTCTCTTTTGCATTTTTTTCTTTTATTTCTTCATGTGTTTCTTTCATTGAGTTTGTGACATCTGTCACTTTTTCTTTAACATTTTCAGCTCCTTCTGCCATTGTTGCTGTAATTTTTTCTTTTGTTTCTTCACTCATGTTTGTTTGTTTGATGATTAATTGTATTCTGTTGCTTCTTTTATAACAAAGAGGATCCCAGTTGATTGGTCGGATATCCACTTCGGGTCGTGAACCAACTAAATCACAATATGGAATACAAAAATAAACTTGAATGTTCCAAGTAATACATGAAAAAAAATGCAATAAGATTCATTTCTGAAAACTGTTTAACCAATCAATGGGAAGTAAAAATAATTTATAAATTCTGCATTTGGTGCAACAAAGAATTTGCTCTTTTGTTGTTCAAATCCAAAGATATTGCATTTTCAATATCTCTAATAGCTTCAGACACTCTATTCGTATCATAAAGACATAAAGCTCGTTCAATCAAATATTCTGCATCATCCTTCAAGGCAACAGCTTTATCAAAATCTGATATTGCATTCTCATATTCTGAATCTTTCAAATAAATAAGTCCTCTGCTGTAAAAACCGTCAGAAAATTGAGAATTCAATTCAATAGTTTTTGTCAAATCTTCTAATGCTAAATTTTTGTTCTTCAAATCATGATAGTAAAATAATGCTCTATTATAGTAATTTTGATAACTGGGTTGAATTTGAATCAACTTTTCATAGAATTTCTCGGCAACTTTAAATTTTTCTTCGTCAATTAATAATGTGATTAATTTGTCCATTGCAATATCATTTTTTGAATTTAATTCAATGGTAATTTTAAAATCTCTGATAGCTTTTTGATTTTTTTTCAATTTTTTATAAATTAGACCTCTCAAATAATGATAATCTTCTTCTTTTTCTTTGGAGTGTTTGATAATTTTATTCATAATTTTCAATGCATCTTCCAATTTTTCATCTTGAAAAAATTCGATTGATCTATTGTACATATCATCAAAATCAAACTCATCAATATTTAAATCTTCAAAAACACCAAGTTTTTCTTTACATTTTCCTTTTAGTAAATTAAATTCTTGTTTCCATTCTTCATCGTCACATATTTTAAATGCTGATGTGAAATCATCCAAAGCAAGTTCAAATCTCATTGTTTGAAAATATAATTGACCTCTGTTGTGAAATACTGACATTGCATTTGGAGTTTCTGAATCATTTTGCAAGTAAAAACTGTAATTCTTGAGAGCATTTTCGATATCATCTAAGTTGTCATAACATATACCAAGTATCATATAATTCTTAAAAATAGTGTCAAGTTTCAAGGATTTCTTCAAATCAATAATTGCCACATCAAAATATTCCAAATTTTTTAGACACATTCCACGAACTATTTTGAATAAAATACTTAAATTATCATTACCTGCATATGCTTTTGCGTTGTTTTTATCAGTTTCCAACACTATTGTCATGTCTTTTATTGATTCTATGTAGTTCTTTGTGTTGAAGTTCAAAATTCCTCTATTGAAATAACTCTCTTTCATTTTTTCATTTAAATGAATTGATAGCGAAAACATGTCATATGCCTCTTGAAAATCACGTTTCTTAAATAAATCAATTCCAAAATTCAAGTATTCAATTGACATTTCTTCTTTACTTTTCCCTTCTTTTACTCTTCTACTTTTGTTGACTAAAAATTGTTGTGAGTTAATTTTTTGTTTTGGTTGTCCTTCATCATTATTATTATATATATTTAGTTCTTCCATAACATCCATGTTGTTTTGATATTTATGCGCTATATTCCTCCAAAAAGGAGATACAATAAATCTAGGAAAATTTTCTGTTCCCAGTTCTGCTTTGGTAATTTCATAAATATCTGCCAAAAGTTCTTTTGGTTTTTTTGATAAAATCCAACAATTCTTTAATTTTAGTTGATTCGAATCTTCTAAAAGTTCTATAATTTTATTTCTTCTTTTTCCGGACAAATTCAACTCCTTTTTTGCTTTCACTTTAATATAAGTTTCATAAAAGTATTCTGTTATTTTTACATGATCTTCATCAGAAACATCTTCTTCAATTTTATCACATTCTCTTAAAAAGTCAAAAGCAAAACTGTTAAATTCTTGTGTTAAAAAAGTATAAAAAGCATTTTCTAATTCAGGTATTTTAAAGATGGCATCATATTTTAATCTTTTTTTAATAAACACTTTTTTTTCATTTTCTGCTGACAGTTCTTCTTTTTCTTCTTCTTCCTCATCTGATTCTGTTAATTTGATAGTTTTACGGAGGAAAGATTTGATAGTTTTTTCAACGAATTTATCATCTTCTTCATCATCAGATTCTTCAGTTGATTTGAATCTCTTTCCAAAATTCATAATTGTGTTGTTTGAATATAGAGGTGAATTCTGTTTGTGATTTTGACCAATGAAAATGTTTCTAACTAGATTAAATTCTGACCAAAATTTGTTGAAATTGAGAGATGAAAGAAAAATGAAAGTTCTTCATTTCTCTCCATTTTAGATCACATATTTTTAGAAAGTAAAAATATATCGACCACGATGAGATTCGAACTCACGCGGGTGAAACCCAATGGATTAGCAGTCCATCGCCTTAACCGCTCGGCCACATGGTCATTATCGTTTAAAATTTCTACAGTTTTTGATAGAGGGGTCAGAAGTCCAAACACTATTCTTCACACCAATCAAGTAGTCATGAACATTTTATTGACCGGTGAATTTTTCATCAAAACATAGATTTTTTGACCAAATGTAGACTTTTCAACCAGACGTGGTTTTTCCATCCAGTCAAAATTTTTATATCCAACCTAAAAAACGATCAATTAATTTTATTTTCTGATGAACTTTCATTATTGTTAAATATTATTGAACATTTAAATGAAAAAACTATTTATTTTATTTTTTTTTGTTTTTTTTTTCAATGTTTGCTTTGCACATTTGATAAAAATTTTTTTTTTATCAATATTATAAATTGGTGTTCTGGATGTGTTGCATTTTGAACAAGATTTAAAAACTGTATTTTGAGAAGTTGAGTAATTTGATGTGAGATTGAATGCAATGAATCATTGGTTAAATCAAATTTTCTTTTTTTTTGTAAATAGTTTCTTTCATAAGAATCTTGAAACTGAATTGTTTGAAGAATTAATAATATTAAAATCTTCAAAATATTGCAAAATGGGTTTGGTTTGTTTTTTGATTTTCTTCAATGTCTTGAATATCATTTCTTGTTCTTTCTGATAACTGAATATTATTTGAGTGTGAATTTAGAAAATTCTATTCTTTTTTCATCCAATCTAAAATTTTTGTGGGTGGAGTCAAATATTCACTCCAATTATTTGCTACTCTTTTGAAAATTTGAAATGTTAAACAAACAGCAAATTTTGCAGAATGAACATTAAAATTTTTTGTAAATTTAGAATTTTTTGAATTCCAATATTTAAACATGGATGCAAGGTCAGCAAAATCAGTTTCTTTAGAACTTCTCATATGTCCAAAAATTTCATTTAATTCTTTTTCATCATTTTCCATATCTTGTTTGTCGATTTTTCTGATTGGACAAAAAAATTACTGAAATTAATTGAATATCCTAATTCTTGTAATTCTTCAACAATTTTTCAAATGAACAAATTCTATCCAAAATCATCAGTTAATGCAATTTGTTGAATTTAATGTTCATGTAATATTTTTAATCTTTTCGTTGCTAACTAGATAAAGGATGGAAACTTATACAAAAAACAATACTGTTCTGAGAACAAAGAAAGGTGTAAATGGGTAATATACAACCATAAAAGAAAGAAAATAAATTCAATTTTTGAGGCATCTCGGAATAATGTCAAAAAAATAAAAAATATAATTCAACCAATGAAACTATTAATAACTTCAAACAACATCGCTACATTTTTTCTTTGAACCGAAAAGAAAAACAACACAAATATGGATTATTACAAAAATCTTAAAAATAGATTCACTGGAAACAACTCACTCGTTGACATAATGAAAGGAACCAAAACTACAACAAAAAAACCTTTTTACACTACCTTGGATGAAAATTCTCACGTTTACACCAAATGAATGGAAGAAACTTTTTTAATTCTTCGAAAAGAATGAATTTGCAAAGGTTAATGTTCAGTACACATGCTCGGAAGACAAACTTGAAACTTTTGTTGACCAACTGTACAAGTTCATTACAGCCAAAAAGCTAAAAACCATCAAAAGAAGAGTAACTGAAGAACAACTTTACTTCTTCAAAGAATATCTCTCCTTTTTAAAACAAATCACAAAAGACAACATTGTTGATGACAACAAGTAACGTACAAGGTTTCTCAACAAAAAACCAAGATGGAGAGGCTCATCCAAGCAACAAATAGTCAACTACTTTCTTGACTTCCTCATATTCATTGAAAAGTTTGATTTGCTTGTTAAGATATTGAAGATTGAACCTTCTGTCACTGTTAGAACATTCTACATATCCTTTCCTGAAAAAGAAAGACAAAAGATGAAAGACATTCTCGCTCAGCAATTTGGAAAATCCTATTTAAAATCTGTTTCATATGATCAAATCAAAGACATTGCAGTTTCAGTCTTAAACAATGCTGATTTGGTAATCAACTATGACAATAAGAATGATAAACCACAAAACTCTTCTTCCACGAAAAATAAAAATGGAAAAAGGAAACACCTTCAAGACAAAATTAAAGACAAATCCTGTCTTCTTCATGGACCTAATGCAAGACACAGTTCAAAAGACTGTAATGGCTTAAAAACTTTCATAGAAGAACAAAAGAGTGCAAAGAAGGCAATTCTAAAGAAGAGACCTGACAAACATAAGTTTGAAGAAAGCAATTGTTTTAAGAACAAAAAAAAAAGAGGAAAAAGAAGAAATTTCACAAAAGAGAATCTTCAAAAGCTCTGGCTCAGATTTTAATGTTGAAGAAGTCAATGCTAAAGACATCAAAAAGATGAAGAAAATCATCAAAACGCTTCCACATTAATGGTTGGATTTCAAGGAAGATGTCTATGGTTTCAACGTGGAAGAAATACATGCTGAAAATGATACCATTTCGTATATCAAAGAAATCAAAAACATTGACCATGAAAGAAATTCGAACATTCAAAGATTTATATATCTCACATTTGGCAAGTCTGATCATTATACTAAATGTTTTATGGATGATGGTGCTATAATTTTATATATTAAAGAATGGTTGCTCATAAACCTAATAGAAGGACAAGATTACATAATTTTTAATTATCAAACAGATCTTATCACTTACAATGGTGATAGCAACAAAGCTTATCTTATTAAGATGCTCATTAAAACGACACAAACATGGTTTTGGCATCATTTTTGGGTAGTAGATGACAACTCTCAACAAAATCAACAAAACAAAGGCAAGAATCAGGATTCATCTTCGAAAAATGTTAAACATCAAGAAATTCATACTAAAAACTTTGTTTGGATTTGAAAGTTCATCTAAAACCAATGCTAATAAAATACAATTCATGGAAGATACAAAATTGGAATTTAACCCTGTTCTTACATCTCTTCAAAACCAATTGAACAAAGCATTGAACCATAACAGAAAAATCTTGAAACCTACCTTACAATGTTCAAAACTTCCATTCTCAAAAAGAATCAGGAAAAAAAGAGTAAAAATGAAACAATATCCAATACCTCATTCATATTCCAAATTCTTAAAGGAGAATACTCTACAAAAGTTAGAAAAAGTCAAATACAGGTTCAGAACTCTGACACAAAGCTTTCTGGTCAAAGTACACACCCAGTTTGGATAGTTCCCAAACCAGGCAGCCAAAAGCTACAACATGTTGATGATATTAGAGTTTTAAACACCTATTTGCCAAAAATTTCTGATTTGTTTACTAAACTTGGTTCAATCAAACAAAGATACATTACCAAAATAGATTTGAAAGATGGATTTCATAATCTCCTACTTCATTTTAAAGATTGTGCTATGCTTGGATTCATTGTTGATGTCGTCTAGTTGTCTATTTCTTCAAGCTGTAGCTTCAATATTCAAAGATGAATTAAGAGAGAAGATTGTTCAATATGTGGATGATATCCTTGTCGTTGGAGACTTCATTGGAGAATTAATGCAAAATATTATCAAAGTCATTAATGTTCTCACAGAAAACAACTTGAAAATCAATAGAAAAAATTGAAATCAACATGACTTCTTTAAATTTTTTGGGACATCAAGTTTCAGTAACCAAGGATGGACGTAATATCAAACCAAACAAAAACAAACTTATTGGTTTAGAAATCATGAAAACACTGGAATAACATAGACAAAGGAACATCAGAATTGTGTATCTTTAGCTCTAAAAGCATTAAAATTAGAATTCAGCAAATTATCCTTTGACTTATTAAGCCATGATCCAGAGGACGTGACTATCACAGTACATACAGATGCATCATCAACTGGAATTGGAGGATTCTTATCCTATCATTTAAACAACAATCCAGAAAATGAAAAAGTTGTCTCCTTCAACAGTAGGAGTACAAAAAATTCAGAACTAAATTATTCTGTTCCGAAACTGGAGTTACTATCCATAGTATATAACTTGGATACCTACAAACACTTCTTAATATGAAAACACTTCATCTTGAAAACTGATAGCAAGATATGTGTTGACCTTCTCACAAACTTGAATCGCAACAAGATTAATTTTTTTCTGAATGGATGGTTGTTGATGATACAAGGATTTGACTTTAGTGTTGAACATGTTTCAGGAACAAGAAACAAACTTGCTGATGCACTTAGTAGAAATTATTTAAGATCCACATCAATTGAAGAATCCATCTCATCAAAAATTAGGAGATTGAGTAAAAGAAAACGATCAGCTAAAAACTTATTAAACTTGTTCATACTCAACAACATTATAGAATAAACCAAACTTATTTATTCATAAAACACTCTCTTGGAATAAGTGTCAAATACAATGATATAAGAGAAGTGATTCTTTCATGCCCAAATTGCAGAGATACCACTTCAACTCCATACACACTTCGTCAACCATTTAGTTCATTTGTTTCAGAATATCCAATGCAACATCTTGTAGGTGATGTACTATATATGAATGAAAATGAAGATGGCAAACAATCATTGTAATCCTTGATGTATTCACAAAATTCTGTTGGTTATTTCCTATTTAGGACTTCACAGTAGAAACAACTGCAAATGTACTTCTTTCCATATTCTCAACACATGGAGTCCCTCTAGAAACTTTATTTGACAAGGTTCAAATTTTCTCACCAGATTAAATGCCTTGATGCAAGAAAAACTTCTATTCAATGGTCATTTCACATTGACATACGATCATCAAGCAAATGGATTATCTGAAAGAACATGTCGTTCAGTTCTTGAATCCACACTAAAGAATCTTCAATCATATGATCATTTATGGACAGATTCAATTGATTTGGTCTTAACACTCGTATACTTCCTCAAATTGGTGTTTCACCATTTGAATTAATGTATGGCAGAAGTGCATTCAATAGAAGATCTATTGAAAAATATGGGTTAATGAACAAGACTCGGAAAAGAATTGTCAGAAACTGGAGATATATCAACAAATACATCTTTTCCATCATTAGAAATGAGCTAAAGACGAAAGAAAGTGCTCCAAAACGACGTTTTTCCAAATTAGTCCGGGGGGATATAGTAATGGTTAAAAACACCAAGAAAAAAGGAAAGTTAGGTCAAAGATATATTGGTCCAGTAGAAGTAAAAAGTGTCAATCCCAATGCAATTACACTACAAGATTGAAACCAAGAACATATTGGCATATATCCGATGACAGAGCTCAAAAAGGTACTCTTATCCAGAGGTGAAACCTGCATCCTCAAATTGGAAGATTATCAATTTCATCAGAAGGATTAATTAAAAGAGACGAAATGGTATTTGAATTTGACAACCAAAGATTTGACGATTTCAGAAGTCTTTCATCACAAACGAAGTATCAACCTTCTGATGATGAAGAGGATGAATTAAGTGATTCTTCTCAGAGAGCAATTAAGAAATCCATTTTCATTCCAAAATACGTCAGACAATTCTTGAAATGTTGATTTTTTCATATGATTACGATCATCAACATCTTAAAATGATAAACCTTCTAGCAATTGATAAAAGTAATAAACCTTTTTTCTGATCTAAATTTTTAACCACCTTTTGATTTGTTTTTTTCATTTGTTAATGTTGAAAATTGTGCAAAATATTATCAACCTTTTCAAGAAGTTTGTTTTTAATTTCTTCAATTCCTGACATTGATGATTGTTTTATTCGATGTTTTTTTTCTTTTTCAATTTCTGGCCATAAATTGCTTAACCATTTCCATTCTTTTTAAATAATTTTTTCATTTCAATTGATAAGTATTCTTGAAGTTTTTCTTTTTGAATTTCTTGTGTTTCCGACATTGTATTTTACTGTACTTTTGATTGTACAGGAAAAATCCGCCAAACGGGTGGTTTGCTGAACCAATTGATTAATTGAAGTAAAAAGAAAATTTATTGGTTCGGAAAAATTCCAGACAGAAAGTCCAGACGTGGACGGAAAAGTTGACTTTTGACGGAAAATCCAAACGCAAATTTTTTGGACAAACATAGATTTTTAATCCACGTCCGCCCCTCCAAGTGATTCACAAGTTTCAACTTTCAACAACAGAACTGACAAACGTTATTTCCTTTCTATTTGACTTTAAACAAGAAGAAGAATTCAACTCAAATGGAATAAGAAAAATGGAAGATTTAAATAAAATTTGATTGGGTGATGTTGGGATTTAGAATCTTTGTCCAAAAACTTGATGAAGTTACTTCTGTGCTTGTTGGTGATACAAGTACTTTCACAACATCCAATCCAACAGTTTTATTACAACAATGAAAATTGTGATTCTGAGCAATACATCGGAGTGAAAGTAATAAAAAAAACAAAACTCAAAAATAGTACCAACAAAAAAAATGTCACCTTGACTTCTCCGGTGTTTTCTCAATGAGTTATTGTAACTCAACACATTCCACTGTTAAAGAAGAATGCAATTCAAATTGTTCTATTTGCAAATCCAGTGTAACTTTAAAGAATGAGTGTAGAAAATTTGGAAAAAATTCACGAAGATTTTTGTGTGATAAAATACCAAAAATCAAGCCAAAAGGGTTTAAAATGAAGTATTTCTGGCTGAACAAATGTCCAACTGAAAAAAATATTCCGACAATTTTTCACGTTGACGAAATTTGTATGAATGAAAATGAATTGATGAAAATGGATCCTTTGTTGAGTTTAAAAACAGTTTCAAAAAATTCAAAGTCATCTTACAGAGGATGGAATCTCATCACAAAGACAGCAGAAATGAAATTTTTCAAAGAAAATGATTGCAAAGGTGAAGTTGTGAGAACTTTGAACATCAAACCAAACACTTGTGTCGATGATGGTTTTGGTGCTTATTTTTATGTCATTGTTAAATAACATATTTTATTTTCAGAATAAACGAAATTTAAATCTGATGTCACAATCAACATTCATTTGGTCTCTTTTTTTTAATGCAATTCTAAAATACCAATGATTTTCGGTATATTTGGGGTTGTTTGGGTTGCATAATATTTTTTCATTTTCTGATTTATTTTTTCCAATTTGAACAGTGAAATTATCCAATAAGGTTTGATATATCTAATAATCATTAAAATTGTAATTTCTCCCATCAAAATCACTACCATTGAATGAAATTGAGTATTTTTCAAATTTTCTGAATCTCATTAAATCCATCAAATCGTTGGTAAAATTTGAAGGTGTACGAAAATCAAATGATTTGTCCTTCACTGTTGGATCTATGATTTTGTAGATCAAAATAATTTGATAACCAGATGTAGTTGGTTTGGTTTTTAATTTGCAATTACGGTGAAATGCTATCCAATTGAAATCCATCAATCCATCATCCTTCAATCCAAAATCAAAATTTGATAATGCTTCATTTCCATTCTTCATGAGATGAATTTTACCCCCTGTAGAAAAACAAGGAAGATAAACTAATAATGATCCAAATTTCATTGATGTTTTCGGTTTCTTCAAAAATAGATTCTTGGTCATTTGATAAAATTATTTTCAATCTTTAAATTGAAGTGTATCATTTTGATAAAATTCATCCAAAAATGAAAGAATTTTTTTTCTTAATTGAGGTCTTTTTAAATTCTAATCAAATTCTTTTGAACTGTGACTTCATTTTCATCAAATCTATCTTTAATTGAAAGTAATTTTTCACATAAGTCAATGTTGATTGGATAAGAAATTTTGATTTTTTTATTGATTGAAATTAATGGCATTTGAGGTAATTTACCAACATAATAGTTCACTCGAATTGGTTTTGTAATTTGATTTGAGAGCTTTCTGTATGGAGCTTCTTTTGGTTTTCCTCTTTTGATGTCACCAGGCTTTCTTTCCGGTTCTTTTTTTACTTTTTCCGGAGATTTTGGTTCACCAATATGATTTGGGTCTAATGTTTTGAATGAATATATTTTGTTCATTAGACGAGTTTCCAATTCGTCTTCAATCATAGAGGATAGTTGAGAGATGTATTCCTACACTATGTTCATCACAATCATCAAAATTAAAATCATAAAAATCATCAAAATCATCATAACTCAAATCGTCATATTCGTAACTCATGGTGAATGAAGTAGAAATGTTTGTCCAATTGAATTGAACAAAAAAAAAAAAGAAACAGGAAGAAAAAAGAAATTGAATTCAGTCAAAAAACTGAAGAAATATTTATAAAAGGAAAAAAGGTCCTTGTCTTCGTAATACAAAAGTATATGTAATTGAAGCGAATGTTTATTGGTTGATAATTCTATTTATAGTTTCTGGTTGTAATTCTCCGGTTCTACCGAACAGTATTTCCCTCCAAAATTGTTATAAAATATCCAATCAAATTGTTTTTTTTCGGATGAAAAGAAAACAACCGCAAAAAATGGAAAACTGTTTCTGAATCCAAAATGATCATCAGTTTATCAGATTTCGATGACGAAGAAGAAGATATGGGTATTTGTTTGAGATGTATTTAGGCTTCTTTTGAATCTATCAATTTTGCAAAAAGTAAATTTGATGTTTGTTCAACCTTTGGATGATTTTTTGGTACATGGAATGAATTAGGTTTCTCATTATGAGATTCGAAAAAATGAACAAATTTTGTTAAGAAGAAATTTTCAATTTCATCTTTTGGATAGAATATCAAGATGATGTTAAATACTTCTAAGAAATTTGAACAATGTTTCTTGACAAACTGTTAGGTTCGAAAAACAAGTAGAAGATGATTGAAAACAAATTTTTGAGAGTTCTCTTTGAAAATTCAAAAGTGTTTATTGAAATAGAATTTCAAGGAGAAAATCTACTTGATTTGACCAAATTTGTGAGGTGTTTCATCCAAGGTGTGTGGGCCTCACGAAACAATCCAGTTGTATCATGAAAGTTATGTGAATAAGGTAAACTTTTTACCAGAACCTCTTCTGGTTCAAAGAACAAAGATAGAAATATAGCATGAATTGTAGAGTCTGTCCACCCAAATTCGAAGAAACTGCAACCATATTTCCTTGAAAATTCAGAAATTTCTACAGTTCTCCAGAAATCTAAACGTGATACTAGAAAGTTCGTATTTGGATATCTTCTATTGAAATACCCAAATATTGCCCAATTGTGTTTTTCGAATTTGTCGAATATTTCATACCTGTTTTTGGAATTAAAAACTTTGGATTTGTAAAGGAATGGAAATAAATATTCATAGTTTCTTTTGGGAAAATCAGCATCGTAGTTCGTTAGTGAATACATGTATGCATGTTTGTCCAACAGAGTGAAAACATCAACATCCAACTGTCCATGAAAATAACTATCGTCATCCATTCTCATAACTTTTTTAAATGAATTAAGTACAGGATGAGAGAATATCAAAGTTGCCCAATATCTACACATTGACATATAGCCAAATGTTCTGATATGTGGTTTTTTCTTTCTCCACTCTTGAATTTTGTTTTTGTTGCATTCTTTAGGAATTTTGAACGACATTTCTTGAAAAATGATGTTATTGTAACTACTGAGAAGGTAGTCCTTTTCTTTTTGTTTGTAGCCTTGGTGGAAAATAACTACCGGGTAATTGAAAGTGATTCCAAAAGCCACTTTAAAAGATCGAATAGAAGCAGCTAAAAGTTCGATTCTGTATATGACTTTGAATGGTTTTGTGGTTTTCCATACTTCAACTGGAAATCTTGAGTCTGAATTTGGTGCCAAGTACACAATTGCTGAATCATGTTTAAAGGAGTGTTTCTCAACCTTGTATTCGCCGAAGTAGGTTGAAACTTCTTCTTGTGACATTAAATGTATGTTTGACTTGTTAATGCTGAATGCATGTGAACTTGAATTTTTAGATGTTGAATCTCTGTTGGAGAATTTTGGTTTTGCATTCACTCTTAACAATAAATGAAAGTAAAAAAGCAAGAAACCTATGATTAAAACAGCAAGCAAAAAGAATGTTAATCTGTTTAACTTGAACATCGAGTGAAAACTTTCGTCTATTTGACTTGGACCAATCAAAAAGTGTTAGAAGATTTTATAGTTGAATAGTGACCCAACGATCGAAAAACTTGAATTTGATCTTGCATCATCAAAAAATCTTTGAGAAAATTCAAAAAACTTGAAATTGAATTTGGAATTATTCCAACAAAAATATCCAGTAAACAGATCGCTCTTTTTCATAAATCCCAGTTCTAATTTGTTGATTTCAATGTCAAATAAGCCTTATTGAAAGCATTCTATTTAATTTTTATTCATTGCAGTGTTTTTAAAAACTCAAAAGTGATTTTCAATCATTTTTTTAAGTTTCTTTGCATCATTTGCATCCATTACATTAACAGTGATCGTTTCATAATCCTTTGCATATCTTTTTAAAACATCAAAGAATTTCATTTGAATAAATTCTTTTGCGTCATTCACTGAATTTGAATCACCATCAAAGTCATTAAAATACTCTTTCAAATTTCCATATTTTTTAATTTTCTTTTGAAATATATCGAATTTCGTGAATACAATTGTCAAATCTGTAATGTACTTATCATATCCTCGACCTGGATCTATTAACTCTTCAAGTAGGTGTAATGATTCTTCTAATCGATTCGTTTCATCGTCTTCATAACATAATTGATCATATTCACTTAATGAAACACAAAATACAAAAATATCAAGTTGCTCTTGAAGACCTAATAGAGCGTAAATAAAATTCTTTTTTTGTCTTACAATTGATCCATTTTTTTCTTTCATTTCTTTGACTTCCAACATCATACATGGTTAGTATAATCTCCAAACCATCTTTTATTGTTGTTATCGATGATTGTACAAGTCCTGTAGTTTTACCTCTTGTGGACAAAACATCTTGTGAAGAAATAATAAAACTATCAATAAAAAAGTCACTAATATTTGGAATCGTTTTGAGTTGAACATACTTTGTACTGTCTTTTGTTTTTATTTGCAAATCTGTATTTTGTTTTATGATATTTTCACGATGTTTTTTGAATTCTCCAAAATCAGATTCTAAACTTAAGAATTTCTTTACCAAACTAAAAAAGATGAGAAAAAAGTTTTTTTCTTGTTACTTTTCTTGGTTATAAGATAAATGACTTTGTTTTATAATTTCATCCAAATATTTATAAACTTCAGGTTCTTTCCAAAAGGAAAAAATGAAATCTGGTATTTCGGTTTTTGTAAAAAGTGAATCAGGTTTAGATTTTAATAAATCAAAAAATGTATCACCTTGTTCAATATTTTCAGGATTACTGATTAATTTTTTTTCTGAAAAATATTCAAATGTTTCAAAAGTGATGGAAATGACATTTTCATAGATTCTTTGTTTGTAAATATCAATTTCTTTTTCCATTATTTCGTCAGAGTCGAGTAATTTTAAGTGGTTTACGATGGTAGTTTTTCCGCTATCACCAGTGCCTTAGAAAGAATTAAAAAAGTAAAAGAAAAACCAAAAAATATAGCTTTTATATTTAAATGAGTCTCTCCTGTGTCATCTACAGAACTTTTGGAACCAAAAATTTTTTTTAACATTTTTCAGTTGGTGAAGAAAAGAGAAGGGGATTGGTTGAAAAACAAAATAAGAAAACCAAAGAAATAGAAAACTTTGACAACAACTGAACTGTAACCTTTGACTATGAACAAAAAGTGACAATAATCATTTATTGATTAAATGATTAAAAGCTAATTATTAACGCAGTTTACGACCAAAGTTATCTTTTTGAATTATTTTCCACAGAGAATTGAATTTTCAAGTTTTTTAAAGTGAAATTCAATTTGGAAGAAAATATAGACCCAATTTTGTCACAAGAGATTTTTTTTTTCAAAAACTCCCATTGGTTTCCCGGCTAATTGAACCAATAACTGAACAGTATTCCTTTACTTCATTTGGTTTGGCTCTACAAAAAGTAGGTGGAATTACCAAAAGCATCATATTGAAAAACGACTAATTCAATTTCATTGGTTGTTTTGGTTATTTAACCAATGGAATTTCTTGCATCCTCATTACTCACAAATAGTCAACGATGTTCACAAGAATACTTGTCTTACTTGCACTTATTGTTGCTTCAGCTTATGCAAAAACTTGTTACGCTAATGGAGATCCTCATTACAGATCCTTTGCTGGAAGAGCGTTCAACTGGTATGGTATCGGAAAAACTCTCTTATTCAAAAGAGGAAGAATTGCTTGTTACACAACTACATACAGATCCAAACAATACGGAACTAGATCATTAAATGGTGCTATTCACTGTAGAGCTGGAAGACATACTTTTGCTGTCAAAGGTAACAAAGGAGGATTCCACGGAAAACTCAAAACTGGACGTACTTGGAGATGGGCACACAAAGATGTTAGAGTTACAGTTACTTCAAATAGACTCAGAGAAGGTAGATATTACTTGAACATTGCTGTTCAAGCTAAACACGTTGAAGGAGCAAAAGGGTTATGTACAGGAAATATTCCAAAACAAAGACCAATTATTAAAAGACCTTTGAATCCAGTTTGGGTTAAAATTGCTCGTTCTGTTTGTAAAAAAGCAGGATTCAGAGTTGGTTCATTTGACTACAAATCATGTGTTACAGATGTTGCTAGAACACACAAAAGAAGAATTGCTGGTCAATTAAGACGTTTTGAAGTTAAAATTGGAAAAAACTACAAAAGAGTTTGCTCACATGGACATTGTAGATATTTCAAATTTGGAGTGAAAAAAATCCCATACTGGAAATTCCACACAAAACGTATTGCTTACAGAAAGAAATATTACAAAACAAAACAATACTACAAACATCATGTTAAAAGATATAAAAAATACTTTAAAAAAAAAGTACCAAACTTTAAAAAAAGAAGACATTACGCTAAATTGGCTAAAAAAGCTTCAAAAAAAGCATATCATTTAAGAAAAAGATCACGTTACCTTTACAAACAAGCAGCAAAATATAGAAAAATTTCAAAAACTGCAATGAAAACTGTCAGAGCATTTAAATGGGCTGTCAAAAGATGGAGAACAAAACACTCAAAAAGAGTTGCTTATTGGAAAACTCATCACAAAACTGTTAAATACAGAACAAGACATCACAAAGTTGTCAGAAAATGGAAAAAGTTCCATCATCACACAATGAGAAGATAAATTCTCTTTTTTTTTTTCAAACTTTTCTGTTTTTTTTATTGAGTTTCTCTCATAATTTTGATGTATTTCTGCAATTTCTTTATGTGTCCCAATTTCATTATTTTCAAAAAGTAAAAGTCTTGAATGTCTTCCAATTCCAATAATGCTTCGCCATCAATTTCATTCATAACAAACAACTGTTGATACATTTCCATATTCATTTCTTTTAACCATTCAACAACTCTTTTGATATTCCAGTGTATTACTTCTTTATGTGAATAGGTTTTTCGTATGCTCTCAAATGAGTACTCTGATTGAAGTGAAGATTTTTTGAACAAATTAAAATTTGAGATGGGACTATTCATTAATTTCTCTTCATGAATTAAAATTGATTCTTTTGGAGGGTAGTGATCAGAAAATGAACTCTTTGATTCAATTCGAAATGAATTTCTTTTTTCCGATTTGAAAGAGACTCTTTTTTGATCTAATGAACTTTTCCTTTTTTCAGTGAAAGAATTTGAAGTATGCACTTCGTCATTTGAGTAATCAGTTTTGTCAGAAATTACTTCACTTTCTGAATTATCTAATTCACTTCCACTTGACTTATTTGTCAAGAAAGATGGTTGTTCATGTAATATTTTCTCATTTGTCATACTCATCATTGAAGATTGAGAGCTTAGACTATTAAATTGATAAGAATCATCTATCAAATCACTTGAAATCAAATCAGATTTTTCTTCATCTTCTTCACCTCTCAATTGACGAAGAATGTATTGTGCAGTTGGTCTTTGATCAGGGTTAAATATCAAACAGTCTTCAATGATTTTAAAAAACAATTTGAATTTTTCATTGCCTAGAAAATCTTTCATTTCCTTTTCAAGATAAACTTTTTTTTCTTTCATGAATTTTGAATACTCTAATCTCTTCTTTGTGATCAATTCAAAGAGAATCATTCCACAAGCCCATATATCCACGCTAGTATCATATGGTAAACCACTTCTTTGTTCCGGTGACATGTATTCAATAGTTCCACAAAATGTTTTCGCAACATTATCTGATGTTGATTTGGCCAATCCTAAATCACCAATTTTGATAGTATTGTCAGACAGTAACATCACATTATTTGGTTTTAAATCACGATGAACTATTTTCTTTGCATGTATATAAGCAATTCCATCAAATATTTGCATTGAAATTGAATTCAACAATTCTATTGATATTTTTTCTTTTTGTTGAATGATTTTATACAAATCACCTGAATCACAATAATCCATGACAATATCTTATGTTTTTTTAGTTTATTTTCAATTTTACTTAAATGACAATTCCCTGTTGTTTCACTATCCATTGAAATAAAGAAATCATGAATTGAGAGAATATTTGGATGATTCATTCCAACATAACTTCTCATCTAATTTTTAGAATGAATATATTTTGATATTTACCTCTTGTAAATCATTATTTAATTCTTCTATTGGTGTTTCTTGGAATTTCTTCAAAGCAAATGATTGATTGGTTGATTTATTCTTTACCAAAAAAACGCGTGCTTGACCTCCAATTCCAATCTGTTTTATAGTTTCATATTTATCTGATTTAATACCTGTAGAATCATTTTTCTTGTCATTTGAGTTTCCAGAATTATTTTGATTTGTATTGAATTTATTAAACTGATCTGTTGAATGAATTTTAAAAAATTCAACCAAATAATCAATTGAAGGTCTTTTTGATGGATCTTCATTCCAACAATCTTTTATTAATTTCAAATATTCACATAATTTGAAATCTTCTGAATGATGAATAATCAAATCTTCCAAATTTGAATTTGAACATGGTTTTTTTCCTTTGATAAATTTTGGTAATAGTTCTTTGGTGTTTATTTCTTTTCTTGAAATATCTTCACCAGAATACATCTCCCAAAGAACTGTTCCAACACTATACATGTCACTTTTTTCAGTAGGTTTTTCTCCTTTTAATAATTCAGGAGCAACAAAATAAATTGAACCAAAAACTTTTTCAATCATTGGAGGTGTTAATTCTTGTTGATTTTGAGATTCAGCAAGATGTGATTTATCTGTTAAAAAGTGATCTGATAATACACAATGATCTCCGTCAATCAAAATTTTTCTTGTATTCAAAACACCATAAATCAATTTCCAAGAGTAGAGGTATTTCAATCCTAATGAAATTTGAAGACCTATTTTAATCATGAAATCTATTTCTGGTTTAAATTTTTGAACATGAAATAAATGAGACAAAGAACCTTTAAGCAATCGTAAAACCAAACAGAAATGAGGATCTTCAGCAACAAAACATTTAAAATCCAATATATTTGGATGTTTCAATTTCTTCAAGGTTTTAGTGTGTTCTAATAGTTTTTTCATTTTTTCAGGATCTGAATCTTTCAAGACTTTGATAGCTACTGTTTGATTTCTCCAAGTTCCTGAATAGATTTTTGAATAAGAATCTTCAGCAATATATTTATCAATTTTGATTTCACTATATGGAACACTCATCACACGAATGTATTCATCAATATTTGAAGTCAACATTTGATCAACAAATTCACCATCATTGTCTCCACCAATTAAATGCTTTTTTAAAAAAAAATGAATTAAAACAAAAGTTACTAATTGACCTTGAAAGAACATCATTTGATAAATATAATTTTTTCTAATTTCTTCATTCAATGGAATTTTAACCCATTTTAAATTATCCATTCTCATAAAGTATAAATCATTTTGTGGTTTTCTGACTGTACCTGAATAACCTCCAAATACAATAAAAATTCCACTTCTTGTTAACAATTTAGCTCTTTTAAAAACAATCAATTGAACTAATTAAAAAAAACTCACCTATTCCTCTTTGTTGGATTGTTTTTTGTTTTCAATTTTGAAATCGAACTTTTATCAAAATTAATTACAAAAGTGTCATTTTGGAGACCTTCTTTATCTTTTCCACCAAAAATCATCATATAATTATCAAACATACAAACAGAATGTGATGTTCTTTTTGGTAATCCGATGTTCATAAAACTTGAATTTTTCAATATGATTTGTGTCCATTTCATGGTAGAAAAATCATACATGTGACAATCTGAAAATATCTTTTTTGATGATTGTTCACCTCCATATATAATCATTGAGTTATTATTCAAATGCCAAGCTGCAGAATGATTTTTTCTTGGTGCTGGTGGATTTCCTGTTGTTTCAATTTTTGACCATTTTCTGTGCTCTAAATCTAACATATACAAGTCATTTAATTTATTTTTTGTTGTTCCATCTTCACCTCCAAATATGAACCAGTTTTCATGACGTAAAACAGCAGTGTGGCCAAAACGACCTGAAGGTGGTTTTCCTGAAATTGGTGGTTTTTTCCATGTTTTAGTTTTTAAATTTAATTCATAAATAGATGTATCTATACCTGGATAACCTCCAAATAGAACAATGGAATTATTAAGGTGATTATAAGATGTAACAAAATCTTTTGTCGTTTTTGGAGAATCTTCGATATTATTATTATGCAGCTCTGAGTCACTGAAATTTATAGCTATTGAGACTTGGTCAATTTATTTTTCTTACACGCTTGGTTGCCCATGACAAAAAAAATTGAAAAAAGTTTGTGATTGGATTATTTCTCTCAGTTTTTCAATGTAAAAACTCTCATAAGAATTTGGATTCAATTGCTTTTATTTTAGGAAAAATCATAGTCCAGTTGGGAGTCGAACCCACTCCTCGTGATCCGCAGTAACGAATGCTTCCACCTACACCACAGGACCTTAAATTTCTTTAAAAAAAAATTTATTTATTTCCAGAAAGAGCTATAATGATAATTGGAATGAGAATTGCCATTGCATAGATCAATAATGTCAATACAGTCATGGCAATTGTCAAGCAGATAACAGAGCACCAAAATACCAATTCAATCAAAAAAACTGAGATTGAAAGGTAAGCAATGACCCTTGCACCAGTATTCTTTGATTTGATTACGAAAATATTGAATGGCAAAGCAATTGGAAATACAAACAAACCAATAACAAGACTTAAAAGATTAACTGAATTGGAATGTCTTACACAATAACTGCGAATATGAGATCTCCCATAGCTTCAGGTTCTATTACTTGTTCTACAAGTACTTGTTGAACTGGTTGAACATTGCCCATGTTTTGAACGTTTTGGTTTGAATTGGAGGAACTTGTGGTTCCATTGAATCCTGTTCCATTATAATTCATAGGTTGGAATTCTATTTCGTTTTGTGGTTGTTCATACCTTTGCTGTTCAGCTGATTCGAATGAAGTAGTAGTAGGATACAAATTTTGTTCATTTTGTTGATATACACCTTGTGAGTCAGTTCCTTCCATGTTGTAGCCGTTTTTTTTGCAACTTTTTTTTGAAATTGATATGATTGGACAATTGTCATAAAAATTTTGACTCCAACTCTATTCACCAAAATCACCTTCTACCGAAGTTTTTCTGTGAAATACTGAAGAGAAGTTGTAGTAAATTCTTGGCAAGTTTTGGAAGGTTCGAACACAAAATTCATTGGTTGTTTTTCTCAAGAAGCTTGGTTGGAGCTTAATCTCAGTTTCAATAAAAGTTTCTCAAAACTAGTAAAAATAAAATTTATTTCTTTCCTCCAACAATCGCAAGGACAATGAATGGAATAATCAGCACAAGTGCATAAATAACTAGAGTAACTAATGTCAATAAAACAGTGATACACATCATGACACAAAAGAATACCAACTCCAAAACAAATATAACAAGCGAAATTATAGCAATCACTTTAGCACCTGCATTCTTTGATTTAAGGAAGAGCACATTAAGAGGTAACGCCAACGGAAAAACAAACAAACCAACTACCAAACTTTGAAAAAATAATTATCACAAATAAACACTTACATTATAACAGCAAATAAAAGATCATTCATAGCTTCAGGCTCTTGAACTTGTTGAACTTGCATTTGTTGAACTGGTTGAACATTGCTCATGTTTTGATTGTTTTGATTGTTAGAGTGTGTTGTGGTTGTAGTTGATGCATACATTTGTTGATTTTGATTAAAAACTTGTCCATTTGGTTGTACATATTGTGGATTTTCAACAGGTTTAAAAACTGGTTGATTTCCTACAACTGGTTGAAAAACTGGTTCATTCATAGGTTGGAAACTATTTTCTGTTGGATAAAGTGTCTGGTCATTTGTTTGATAATACAAGTCTTGTGAATCACCTCCTTCCATGTTTTGACCGTTGAATAATTTTGATTGGAGCAAGACAAAAAAAATTTTTCTAATTTTTTTCATATTTTAAAAAAATTTATTTGCAACTTTTCAGGACAACATTTTGAAGATGTGTTTAATTTAAAATATTAATTTATAAATTTATCATATAATGGTAAAACTAGCATATGTATTTTGGTGTTATGATGGTGCTCCAACAAAAAATGAATTGAAATTATTGAAGGTAAAGATTCTGACGATATAAATTCTATGAATTATTAGATGATACATTCGAGATTGATAATGAACTAAAAGACGAAGAGGTCGATTATCGTAAATTTAAAGGGAAAAAGGAATTTACAATTAGATGTCATTTATTATTATTTAATTGATAGTTTTAATGTACCCGTAATTGTGAAATTTTTATAAACTTAAATTTCAAAATGTTGTCTTGATATTTGAAATAATTTATTTTTAACTTTTCAGGACAACAATTTAGAAATAAATGAGTTAAAGAAATAAATACACAATAACATATAATTAATGTTAAATTTACTTGGAGAATATTATTTGTAAATGAATATTGATTATTTGAAGAACATAAGCCATAATGCAAACAAAAATTTAAGTAAAGCATATTTCACGGAAAAAAGATATTACTTTACTGGAAGGAATTGTGATAATTTTATCGGTAAACCATTGGATTTAAAGATGGTAGATTTGATTGGTGAGTTTACGAAAAACAAATACAAATCATCAGTAAATATTGATTATATATGTGAAAACAATAAAAACTGGACAATAATTAATAATCAAATATTAAAAATAAAACCTACAAAAAAAAATACATCATTAATTTTAATAAGAGGAAGAATAAAACAAATGAACATGAACATGCAAAATCCGTTAAAATTTAATGATGAAATGATGAAAACTATTTCAACAATAGCATTAAATAAATATAATGCAATAACAGAAAATCAAGTTAGGCGAATGTATGCAATATTGATATACAAGAATATATGTTAAGCAAAAATTATGACCTAATAATGATCCCTAAGTTAAAATTTCCTTTTATCAATTAATATTTCTAATTTGGTGTCCTGAATTTTCACAAAAACATTTTTTTAATTTTCAGATATTTTAAATATTTGAAATAATTTATTCACAACTTTTCAGAACAACATTTTATGTAAATATTAATTTAAAGAATTTCTTATAATATGACATATACAAGCGATGAAGAAATTAAATCTATATGAAAAAGAAAGAAAAGAATACTACAAAAGATATAATGCAGAATATTATCAAAGAAACAAAGACCAATGATATTCTTGAAACATTAAAAGATGAAAAAAATTTTATTAAAGCATATACAATGAACAAAGATTTCATCAAAATCATTAATACCCTAATTAAAGATCTATCAACTGTGTATAAACAATATTTATTGTAAATTCATTTTATTGATTATCATTTTAATTGAAATGATAATTACAAACTTATCAGATGGAATTGAATCATCACTTACGGTTATGAGTCCATCGTCATTCCACTTGACCATGATAAGAAAAATACAATTTGTATCTTTCTTGTATTTAAAATAGAAATTAAAGTCAAGAATGGTTCACAATGTAACCCTTATTTGGAGTAAGGAAAGTGGAATTCTTTACTGTCATGTTTCCTATATGATTACTAGCAAGTTACTAGTTTCTTTAATTTCTATATACTTACTTGAGATAATTATTTTGATTTCTTACCCCATAATCTAATTTGACCTGGTACTTGCAGAGGCCCCGCTAGGGGAAACCGGGAGGAAAATTTAATTTCCGAGCATGTTTATCTGCCATGTACTTACTTGCTGCTGTTTATAGGAGAAATAAAAACAAAAAAAGGAAAAGAACGAAATGAATCAGAGACTTCAAAGGTCACGAAAAAATAAGAGGTTCAAAAGAAAAATCAACACAATCAGAAGATGTGACCATAAATTGGAAGAAGAGAAAGTTTATTTGAAGAAAAATTTCAAAAATATTATTTTTCCTAATTTCACTAAATTTTTAACTTTTTCATGATTTTCTGTTGTTGTCTTCAAAAAAAAAAAAATTTGAAAAAGAGTTTATTTTTCTTTTTTAAAAGCTGCTATACGAGCAATGAAAAAAAGAACAGCAACACCAACTGTTAATAAAACACTGATAAAAGCAAATAAAATGGAACAAACAACAGTTAAGAGTTCAATTCCGAAAATAGCGACAGAAATATAAGCAATAATTTTAGCACCTTCATTTTTTGATTTGATAAACATTATATTTCCAATTAAAATAAGTGGAAAGAAGAATAAACCAACAATTAAACTTTTTAAAAATTAAAAAAAAAAGAAAAAAATACATGATAACTGAAAACATGAGGTCATCTTCACCATTATTATTTCTTGGTTGTTGAACAGTTTGAACTGGTTGTGGTTGGAATTGTGGTTGAAGTGGTACATTGTTATATTGGTTTGTTTGTTGGTACATTTGTTGTTCATTTTGTGGGTAGTATTGGTTTTGTACAAGTGGAGCTTTTTCTATTCCGTCTTTCATCATTCAGTATGTTTTAAATGTTTTGGAGGAAATGAACCAATCATTTCGTTTCCAAAATTAAAATTAACTTCTCAGTTGGTAGAGTAAATTTTATATTTTTTTTTGGAGTGTAATGTGTTGAATTGGTTGTACAGGTTGTTGAAATCTTCTTGGTGTTTTTGATTTCTCAAAAAATCTCAACTATTAAAATTAACTATAATTATTGCTAATTCGACATTTTGACCAATCGAAAACAAACGTTAAAAGATGAATAAGTTCACCATTTTTATGTTGATAATATCAGTTGCTGTATACATTTACAATTACGAAAAAACTTATTCGTATGCTGAAAGAGATGAACTTTTTGGTTTCAAAATCTTAAAAGTGACTTTAAAAAAAAAAAATATTAACAAGAATTCAGGTGCAAACTGTCACAGAATTATCCATAACAACTTATTTTTTAAAACATATTAAAACAGGAGCCGAATATTTTCATATTAAACATCCAAAAGATACCAACAATTTTTTCAGCATCGGTTTCAGAACTCCACCACGAGATCACACAGGAGAACCTCATATTTTAGGTAAAATTGAAAATAAAATTAAAAACAAAGAACATTTAATACTTTGTGGTTCAAAAAAGTTTCCTGTTCGAGATCCTTTTTTTATGATGCTCAGAAGATCAATGAATACTTACTTGAATGCTTGGACTTGTAAATTGTTGACTTATTTTTATTTTTTTTTAAGATTATGATAAAACACTATACTTGTTTAGCAGTCAAATACAAAAAGACTATTTCAATTTGTTAGACATTTATACAGATGCTGTTTTGTTTCCTTTATTGACTCCTATTGATTTTCAACAAGAAGCTCATCGTTTAGAATTTAAAAAGGACAAGAGTTTAACATTTAAAGGAGTTGTTTATAATGAAATGAAAGGATCAATGAGTTCATCCAATGAGTGAATATTTTTTTTTCACTGACAATTTTTTAGTTTTATTGAAGTTGCAAAGAATAAGTATTTGTATTCCAAATCAATTTATGAAAATAATTATGGAGGAGATCCTTCAGTCATACCAAATTTGACGAATGAAAATTTGAGAAATTTTCACTCAAATTATTATCGTCCTTGTAATGCGATGGTGTATTCATATGGTAAAAAAAATTAAACAATTAATTTAAAGGTAATTTTGATTTGGCTCTTCAGCTGGAAAAACTCAACGAGAAATTTGAAGCGTTTTTGAAAGCAAAAAATGATTCTTCGAATTCTTGCAAATCTGTTGTTCCTCCAATTGAAAAATTCAAAAAATCGAAAAGAATCAGTTTTTCAGGACCTCCTGATCCAAGTAATATCTAAATATTTTTTCACCAAATAGTTGTTGCCGATGAAAATAAACAAACCAAATTTATCATCGCTTATTTGACGAATCACATTTCAAATCCATTTGAAAGTTTAGTAATGTCAATGCTGAGTCAATTATTACTTGATAATCCAAGAGGTGCCTTATATAAAAGTCTCATTGCTTCTGGAATTGCTCGTGATTTTTTTGATTTTAATGGATACCAAACAGACTATAGTGAAACTCACTTCACCATTGGAGTTTCTGGAATTTCATCAAATGAAACAAAAAATATTGAAAAAATTATCAAGAATACATTGATAGATGTATCGAAAAGAGGTTTCCCAAAAAAGGACATTGAAGCTTTACTCAATCAAATTGAATTGAATTTCAAATCTGTAAGAGAATAATTATATTAACCACTCACAAGTTTTCAGAAAATTTTGGTATGAAATTGATAGACAGGTTCATGCCTGGTTGGAGACATGGTGGAAATCCAGTTGATTTTCTCGACACAAAAGTATTTTTTTTTTTCATCACTCTTTAACTGAATAGAATTTCAAAAAAATCAGAAAATTGGCTTTTGGGAGCTTATTTCAAGATAAAATCAAAAAGTATTTGTTGAAAAATCCACATACAATTTTCCTCACTTTTGAGCCAGATCAACAATTCAACAAAAATCTTGTTGAGAAAGAAGAAGAAAAATTGAAAGAAATTGAAAAGAAATTATCAGATTTGGATCGAAGAAACATTCAATACAATGCAGATATGCTCAAAGCACATCAAGAAAAGACCCAAAACTCAGATGTTCTTCCAAAATTACATTTGGAAGATATTCCAAAACAGTTACAAAATCAAGTGAATTATAAGATTCAAAAGAGCCAAGATATTGATATTTATCAACATTTTTCTGAAACCAATGGGCTGATTCATGTGTTACTCTACAAGAAAATTAACATTCCAAAGAAAATGCTTCAATTTCTTCCTTTATTCACATCAGTTCATCTTCAATTATTTTCTGACAATTTTTAAGGTTTTAACGAAACTAGGAACAAAGGAATATGATCATCTTGAATTTTCTCAAGAAATTGAATTGTACACAAGTGGTATTTCATCAGATTTTCATATTATTCCCAACTTGTCCAATTTGGAAATTAAAGAGATTGGATTTTCAATTTCTTCAAGTTGTCTAGATTTCAATCTTGATAAAATGATTCAATTAATGTACAAAATTATTTCTAGTCCAAGATTGAATGATGTTAAAGTTCTCAAAACTTTATTGGATCAAGAATCGAATTCTCTGGTGAACTCGATTGTTGAATCAGGTACATTTTACTCAATATTGTTTTCATCATCATTTCAAACACCTGTTGGAGTAAGAAAACCATCAAATTCATTTCTCTTTAAAAGGAAATTACTGAAAAATTGAAAGGATTAACTTATATTAAGTTTTTAAACAAATTATCAAATGGAACTGATATCAATATAATCTCCAAAGAGCTAATGGTAAATTCAATTTTATTCACAATTTTTTTTTTGTTAAATAGTCAATGAGTGATTTGATACTCACCAAGAATGATTTTCGAGTTTTAATTACGACAGAAAAATCATTAATGGAAAATGCTACAAAATCTGTTGTGGAGATTATCAATAAAGTTCCATCAGGAACTCCTGCAAAGTTTGAAACTTTTGAAGAGTTTAAAAAACAAGAAATACAAAATTACATCAAATTTGATATTCAAGTAAACTTTTGTAGTCAAACAATGGTTACTGTTCCTTATCTTCATGAAGATTATCCATACATGCTTGTGTTGGCTGCACTTTTTAGATACAAGTATCTACATTCAGAAATCAGAGAAAAAGGTAAAGAACATGATTTTTTAAGATTTCAGGTGGCGCTTATGGTTCAAAATCAATTCAAGGAAAAATGGGTATTTTCAGTTTCGGAACTTACAGAGATCCAAACACTATTAGGTCCATTAATGTTTTTAAAGATTCAATTGAAAAAGTTTGTGATGGACAATTTGATGAAAATGATATCTATGAAGGAAAATTGCAAGTGTTTCAATCTCTGGATGCACCGAAAGTACCTGAAACCAGAATTTATTCTTTGTTTTTTGAAGGAATTTCTGATGAACAAAAGTCAAATATTAGAAACAGTATTTTTGATGTGAAAAAGGAGAAACTGATTCATTGTTGTAAAAAACATTTGTTGAACAAAACTACTTCAAAAACAATTGTTGGTCCAAAAACAAAAATTGATGAAAGAATATTGAAAAATTGGAATCTAATTCAATGATTAAAAATTACATCTTCAAAAATAATTTTGAATCTTTTGGTAAAACCAAACAAACTGAAAACAAAACCAAACTGAATTGGAAAGTGAACTTTTCGTTTTGGATAGTTAGAATCTCGGAAAGGAATTCTGTTTTTCCTGATTAATAAAGAGTTGCCTTTTTCGGATATACAGCAACAATTTAATTGGTCAGACAAAAACACTGAATTTGAACAAATTTTTAATAAAGTGCAAACAAAGCATGAAGACAACAGAACAAAATACATTCAAGGAAATTTCAAAGTACTTTGGTTATCCTCTGTACGAAGCTGCAGCTAGTCTCGGAATGAGTGTGAATGAAATTAAAAGCATTTGCAGAAACAATGATTTAAAACGCTGGCCTTACCATACATCAAAAAGAGTTGGACAATCACCATTCATTGTAACAAAAAAACAGAAGAAAAGTGCAGCAGTACCAAAAGAACAAAGTTGCTTCAAAATTATACAAACACAACCAACATTGCTGCCATCATTTCAAACATTACTTCGCTCAATTGAAGAAAGACAGTTGTTAAGTGCTTCAAATAACAATTAACGGAACATGAATAAAATTTTGACTTGTGAATAGGATAAATTGTTTTCGGTTCATTCGGATCTATTTCATACTGTATATATATTTCAATGTTCAGTTTCATATTTGTTATTATTCATTTTTGTTTTCCTAAATTAAGAAATGAAATGATCCTGTGATTGGTTACAAATTAACTGCTTTTTATTGGATGTTGGAGGAAACAAATTAAAACTACACTATGCAGGTTAATCAAGTCACATTTCAACAAGTGTCAAGACACTTTGGTTCTCCAATTTACGAAGCCGCAGCATGCTTGGGCTTGAGTGTCACTGAACTCAAAGCCATTTGCAGACAAAATAACTTAAAAAGATGGCCATATCACCGGTAAAATCATTTTTGTTATCTAATCATATAGAACGAAGAAAATAACAACTTCTAACTCTCTTTATCACGTAATGACTTTAAAAACTCAACTTGAACCTCAAGAAAAAACACAAATGTATAATAGTCAAATTTCGATTCAAAATGCTCCTGAAGGTTTGTTGCCTTCATTTCAAACACTTTTGAAGACAGTTCAAACAAATGAGGACCAGAAAAATAATGAAAAAATGTCGCTGAATAAATTGCTAAATTAGTGTATAGGATTCGCCTATTTTATTTGTCTAAAATTTCTCTTCATTTGGAAGACCGAAAATGGAGAAATTTCTAAACTTCCATTTCTGCATTTGACCATAATCGTATAAAATTAGAGCAACAATTTTTATTCCATCAAAATAAGCAAATATTATTGAAATTTTGATTTATCATTCAATTACATCCATTTCGGTCTTTTTCTTCATAAAAATGACAAAATCGTCGTACAAAATTGGCCAACCATCAGTCAAACAATAATTTGAAAAATCTGCTTTGATGTAGTAAGAAAAATTAACAAATAACTTAAATTGATCTAAATTTATCCCATTTCTCTTTTCAGATTTCAAGAAATCAATGAAAGAATCTAAATAATAATAATCACCATATTCTTTTATTCCATTCAAGAATTTTATAACTTGAAAAGTTGAAAGATACTTTGATTTTTCAGATCCTTTTATGAAATAAAAAATAAAAGAAAATAAATTTTGTTCTTCTCCGATGGTCCAATCATCAATAATGCTCTGAATGTTGTTCAATTTAAAACAAAGTTCATCAATAGAATCAGCATTAAAATGAAGCATTCCATTTGTGAATTCGGTTTTTGATAGAACCATTTTCTTTTTACATTTACAAAAATACATGAAAATCAAATAACGAAACTTTGTGAAAAATAAATTCAAAAAATGTTAAAGTTACATCAAAAAGAATGTCTTTTTTGAAATTCAAATCTGATTGAAACTTCAGTAAAGAAGCTTCTTCTAGGACCTCTGAGTCTCTTGAATAAAGTGAAAATAACGAATTTAGTTTTGTAAAATTGAATTTTTCATAGTGGTCAAAATTGTTGGAATTTCTGTTTTCTTCAGTTTTTTTTTTTTTTTTACTGTGTGATGGTAGGTGATTGCTCATCCATTTTTATGTATTTGGAAGATTTTTCTTCTGTGAAATTTACAAATTCATTTGTTTCTTGTTCATCTTCTCGTTTTCTTTTTTTTGAAGGTCGTGGTAAGTTCATGAAGAATGTGGAAAAGTTCAGTTTAGAGTTTCTTCTTCTGGAGTTGAAGTCAAACAGTTCGGTTTCTTCATCCATCAACATTTGTATTTGATTGGTTGGTAAATTCCAAAGTTTATCGGATAAAGGTTCAACCACAAAAGAAGTTTAAAAATTCCATTATGAGTTATCAAAACTGAATATTTGAACTTGGTTTTTGGCGCCTAAACCTAAATCATCAACATTTTGTTCGTTCATCTGAAGAATCGATTTTCCCGATTGAAATAATGGGATTCTATTTGTGATTATCTTCCAATTCGAATTTTCTTTTTTTATGGTCAATTCTTGAATGAACAGAAAAAAAAAAGGTGAAACAAAAGTGCAATCAGGTTCTTGTTGAACCAGAAATTTATTGACGATGGAAAACTCACAAAGGCTGAAAAACAATGTAATGAGGCCCTTTGAAAGTTAAACAAACAAATTTCTCTTTTTGTTTCATTGAAAAAAAAAAATTTGGAAGCACTGCCAATCATTTTTATCCAAGTTTTAAAAAATGAACAAACACACAATCACATTGTTTGACAAAAATTTTCTAAAAAAAAAATATAATAACTCAAAAAGAATTCTTAACACAAGCAAATTATCATTATGAAAGAATTGCTCAAAAAAACCAACACAACACATTCATCAAATATATTTACTAAAAAATAAAAGATCAAACTGATCTGAAGTGATTTATTTCTATCCAAAGAAGTTTCAACACATAATATTTTATTGGCTTTTCACATCAGCGTACATGAAAATGACTTCAAAGAATTTGAACAATTTACTGAAATACCTTTTGTTTATCAAGAAAATTTTGAAGAAAAATATCCAATTTCTCAAATTTTTGAATACTTTTTTGATAAACTTTTGTTGGTTGAAGGAATTTTTAAACTGGATCCTGAATCGAAATTGGTTGAAATTATGATAAAATATTTCGAAGCCTTTGAAAGAGGAGAAGTGGAATTCTCATTTTTGAAGAAATTTTCTTCCAAGATATCTTTTTCTAATGTGAAAAATACTGAAAAAGTTTTGGAAATGAAAAAACAAAGATTAGTGGAAATCCTCAAGAAAAAGTCATTTTTTATTGAACAAATTTGGATGAAAAAGATTGAAGAATATCCATTTAACATTAATAAAGCACCAGATTTCATTAAATCGAATCAGAAAGTAATCAAATTGGCACTCAAAAAATCACCAAAAACATTAGTTGTAATGGATGATAAAATCAGAGACAGTGATGAAATAGCTGAATTTATTTCTGAAAATTGTAAATTTTTAGTAGGTTTCATGTATTTATCTCCACGTTTGAAAATGAACAAATTATACGCAACAAGAGCAGTAAAATTAAGACCTTTGTATTATGCGTCACTCCCAAAAGAATTGAAGGAAGACAAACTTTTAGTACTCTCAATGTTTCATTTTAATGGAACAATTGATGCAAAAATTCAAAAGAAGATTCCAAAATCTTTGTTTGAAGATTTTGAATTTCTAAAGAATTTACTCAATTTTGTTGAATTTGTACCATCCATTCTACCAAGTCACATCAAAGAAAATAGAAATTTAATCAAATTATCTTCTACCCTTCATCCATTTCGTCTAGGAACATTTCACTCAAAGTATCAACAAGACATGGAAATTTTAGAAGCTGTTTTTTCTGAACCAAAAAACTGTTGTGATAGCATTTTTAAATATCCTCCGATATATAATGATGAAAAAAGAACCATAGAATTATTGAAAAAAGCACCTGGTGTGATCTCATTGATGAATCCAAATTTCATTGATAAACAAGTAGTCAGGATATTTCTTCAAAGAAATAGACTAATTTCATCTAATTTGATTGTAAAATGACCTGTTAAAGTTGTTAATAATGAAGAATTATTGAAATTTGGAATGGAATGTGATGTAGAGAATTTCAAATTTTTCAGCGAATCAAATCCTTATTTTTTAAACGCTTTATCAATTCACATTGATGAAGTTTATGTGAAAAAATATATTGAACATAATAATTCATTAGGTAAATATTTGATGCTTGAGAATCAAAACAGGTTGGATTATTTGAACAGAAAGATTTTTTTGTTTGACAAAATTTTTAATCATCCTTTCTTTAAAAATCATAGAAGACATTTTGATTTAAAAGATGTTCAAGTTGAAAAATTTGAAGAACCATTACTTTTGAAAATATGTCTATCATTAAGAAGAATTTATCCAAATCTTCTGTCCAGAAAGAATTATCGAAATCATGACATTTCATTCAAGTTTAAAATGTGAAAGATGTTTATTTTCTTGGAGATTCAGATGATGAAAGATTTTTTGATGATGATAATTTGTCACTTCTCTTCATTGAATTTTCAGATGTCATTTCAGAATCATCAATAAATGAAGTTTCATTGATTGATTCAGATTCCAAAATATCACCATCTTCTTCAGCTAATTTATCAATATCTAAATTCAATAACATCATTCCTAAGATATCTTTTGGTTTATCATCCTTTAATTCCATATATTTTTCTTTCATTTCGATGATTTTCTTTTTTGAATTTTCAACAGAACTTTTCAAAGATGGAAGAAATGTTTTTCCTCTTTCGATCATAATTTTCTTCCAATCAGTTTTTCCAGGCATAGAAATGATGATGATTTGATTAAATTTTGTTTTTCCACCTTTAAGACCTGATAATGAAATAATTTCATATTGAAAATAAATTGGAGATTCTTTTGTTGTATTCAATAAATTTCCATCCAAATCAACAGGTTTACTGATGAAGACAAGTTCATTTGGATAATAAACAAATGTGTATGCATTTATTTTTTTCTTTGGTGAATCCCATTCCCAAAGCATTTCCATTTCAACACAACAACATTCTCTTTGAATTCCTTCTTTTAATGAATATGAAATAAACTTTGATTTTGTAATATTTGTGTCAATTGTATTCATTTTGTTTAAATTCAAATATCCATTCGCAACTTGTTGAAGTTCAAATGGTAAAATGATTTCAAATTGATAAGAATTAACAGAATCTTTGATGAATGACAATTTTGAGAACCAATTGACTGAAGAAACTGAAATTTTCATTTCATCAGTTGTATGAATAGAATCCCATGAATTTGAGTTATCTGATATTGCTTGAGCAAAATTCAAATCTTTTGAATCAAGTATTGAATTTTTGAAATCATCATTATTATAAGAAGACAAGAGACCTAAAATTGGAGACATAACAATGACATCATGTTGGTATTTTGCTAAAATTTCTTGAACTTCATCTATTTGAACGAATCGCTTAAATGAATCCAATTGATGTTCCAACTTTACATCTTGATAAATTTTGTTGAAATATTTGAATGTTGGATAATTTTTAATTCTATTTGATAAACAATCTTTCAAATCTTCAATTTTATCTTTTGAAAGACAAAGATCTTTTGATGATTTTGGTTCAATATATGTTTTCAAAATTTCTTCAACTTTTTTATTTTCCTTTTCGAATTGTGATTTTTCGTTCAATTTCTTTAAGACTAAATATTCAGAAATGAAATCCCAAGAATCAGTATTATGTTGAGATTTCAAAAATTTGATGTATGCATCTTTAATCTCTTTCTTTTTTAATGAAGAAAAATGAACAACATAATTTGAAAGTTGAAATACTTTTTTTCTTTTTTCCATTTTTTGTTGATATTGTTCATCTAATCCATCAATATCCAAGTCCCAAATTAACTTTCCAAATGGTTGTACAGGAAGACCTTCCCATAACTCATTGAATTCAAATTTCATATCAGCAATTCTTCTTGGAGTTTTTGAATATTCTTTTGAAATTGAATTATGCAGTCCATTGACAATAATGTCTAAAGCCCAATATTTAGTTTTTCTTTTGATATCATAAGTGATACACATATCAAACATGGTTGTATTTTTATCAATATAAGTCAGTTTTGTTGTTCCAATATAGAACATTGGGATTGCTTTCAATTTCTTTTCAGTTTTATCTTTTTGTCTCAATGGAACTTGTTGAGTTTTGAGGAACTCACATCCTGGAAAATTTGAACATTTGGTATAAAGTGTTAATTGTTTCTTTTCTGGGTCATAAATGAATTTAATTAGATTTCTAGCGACTCTTCTTTGATAAAGTGGATATGGTAATTTTGATTGGCCTTGAGCAAACAAAAAGTCTCCAAATTTGAAATCTAAGGTGATAAATTCATTGTAAGCCGTATTATGATGATTTTGAAAAACAGCAATACAAGCTTCTTGAAATGGTTGATTCAATTTGATTTGATATTTTACATTCAGAGTATCTGACGTTAAAAAAGTTAAATTTGGAAAATAATTCATTTTAGAGACAAATATTTTGGATTGTTTTTTCTTGTGTTCTGAGATTAATTTCCAATTTGGGTTGTCATTGAAGAATTCGTCCATGAAATGAAAATCTTTTTCTTCAAAATTTAACTTTTCAAAATCTTCATCTTTGTAATTATAAAGAGCAGTAAGTCTAGGAAGTAGAACATCTCTGTTGTGTTGATGTTTTTCAAGCAACTATTTCGGAAAATTAATGGAGAGTCCAGGTGTTTTTACCTTTAAACATTCTTCTGTTCTTGTGTATCGTTTGTATGAATCATTTTTATATTCTACAAGTACAGCTTTGTAAAAAGGTGCCAAAATATCTGTTGGTGATTCTTCAAGTGTCCACTCATCTTGGTTTAGGTTTTTTATTTTTTCCAAAAAATGCTGTTTTTCTTCAGTCAAGATTCCAAGTTCATTTGGTGATTTTGGGGCGAGATAAGTGTTTACAATATTGTTGAATTCTTTTTTCAACTGTTTTTGATCCTTTTTTTTGATGAGTTGTTCTAAATTCTTCACACTTAAGACAAATAAAAAGTTTTCAAGATTGTGCTCTTTTTTGAGGAATTCTATGAAGCTGTTTGTGATTTCAGGCACTTCTAGTATACTTTGAAACTGAATGATTGAATCACCAACGTGAAAAACTTTTTCTTCAGACATGTCCGTTAACCAAAGATCCGTTGTGATTTGACAATAATAGCCAATGAAAATCAATTCACTGCCAAATTTAGAAATATGAAAAATTTCTGAAATTCGAGAAAAATGTACCTCCTTATTCATGTCTGACTTTTTATAAGACAGAAACTTCTTTCTTCTGTTGAACGTTATTTTCTAAAAATGGAAATTCCATTGTATCAAATGGGACGGTTTTGAAACTAGTTTTCAGATTCTGAATACCTTCAGCATTAAGAGATTAATTATGATAGAATCTATATAGTGATGGCCATCATTCTGTTTGCAACTGAATATTCAATTTTCTCTCATTTAATTTTTTTTTCTTTTCCTGACAGAAACTAGATATTTAGATATTTAGTGTGAGAAGATTGCTAATTTTTCAGTTTTATCTTTCAATTTTTTGAATATGCATAGCCTTAATTCAACGTTTTCCAAATTAATGAATCAGTTATACTTGTTTCGATTGTCCAAGCAATAATGTGTTTGATTGTTTTAATATTCTACAATGGTTTAATACCCAAAAAGAAAATACATTTTTGTTTTTCTTTTTGGAATTGAAAAATGGTTTTAATTGGATATTTACCTTCCAAAATCCTTCAATCAAACAAAACTCAATTTGAAAAAAGGACACAACATGGGCTTATGTTTAGATATTTGTTTAGGTTTGATATTTATAAAACTCATTTTTAAGGAGGTGGAGCTCATTATCATCACGATTATGATGACCATCATCATCATCACCACCATAACCATCACAACCATATGAATAGAGGTGGATATAACCGTGGTTATGGAAAACAACATAATTATTCATCTGGAGGAAATACATATTCAGGTATTCTCAAACAAATAATTCTAATTTTTTTCAACACAGGAACCATTGGAGGTGGCTCATCAAGTGGCTATGGAAATAGTGGAGGATATAACTCAGGTTATGGAAGTTCTTCTAATGGAGGAAATTCGTATTCAGGTAAATAAAAAACAAACATTTATCCACAGGAACGATTGGAGGAGGTTCTTCAGGAGGATACAACTCAGGATATGGTGGATCATCAGGAGGAAATACATACTCTGGAACTATCGGTGGATATTAAAAATAAAATGTAAAAAAATATTTTTTCATTTGTGAAAAAGTGCCCACAATTTTTTTTCCGTCTTGTGAGGTGTTGATTTGATGAAAAAAATTTCAATCGGAAATTGAATGATGACTTGTAGGGTAATCTCAACAGAAAATGTGGACACCTTAAAAATACCAACTCGTACTAAGTTTACTGACAAAAAAATTTGCATTTTTTGTTAATGTCACCAGAAGAAAGATGTGATGGATTTTTTTTCTTCTTCTTTTTCATTGTCTTGCTTTTGAAATCCAAACAATGATAAACTATCTGAAATGATGTTTGAACTTTTGGATTCTTCATTTTCATCATTTTGAATTCCCAACAATGACAATCCATCATTTAACATATTTTTTGAAGTCATTTTGACATCTCTTGTTATATTTGATATTCTATTTAATTGAACTAATTCTTTTGATTTTTCTATTACATTTGTGATGCTAGATTTCCGATTGGAAAATTCTGAAGTTTTTCTTCCTTCAATCATGTCCAATAAATCATTGATATCAGGTCGATCAGAAGGATTTTTTTGTAGAGTATGCAAAATTATATTTAGAATCAAGTTTGATTTGAAATCTCTTGAATAAATTTCAGACACTATCCATTCAACAAAAGCGAATTCCCCACTTTTAAACAGTTCAATGTACATTGGGTTTTTCAATTCAAGAGTACATAACTCGAAGAATATACATCCTAAAGACCAAATATCACCTTCTTTACCAAATATTTTTCCTTCTCCATCTTCAAACTGACCAATAAAAATTAAGAAATATCTTACATATTCACAAGCCATGTAATTTTGTGTTCCAGCAAATGTTTTGGCAACAGAGTGTGTGGTATCTTTCATTAAACCAAAATCACCAATTTTCAATAATTTACAATTTTTTGTCATGAAAATATTTCCAGGTTTCAAATCTCTCTAAAAAATTAATTATACATCAATTCTTACATGAACTAAATTTTTCTGATGCAAACATTGCACTCCTTTAATCATTTGCGTCATGAAATCTTTAATTAACTCTTCATTTAATATTTCTTTCTTTTTTTGAGCTTTTGAAAGATATTGAGACAAATCTCCATTCTTATAAAATTCCATGACAAATGACAATTTTTTCAAATCTCCACTCACAAAATAGTCTTTGAATTCTACTAAATTTTCGTGATGAATTCTCTAAAATGTAAAAAAAACATAAATTTTACCTGCATCAGAACAACTTCTTTTAATGAATCATTTAATGAATTTCCATCATCAATTTGAACTTTTTTAAGAGCAATTTCTTCATTATTTCTTTTATCAGTAGCTAAAAAAACAGTACCCATTCCTCCTTTTCCAATTTTTTTAATGATTTCATACCGATTTTCTTTTGATTGATTTTTTTTTTCATTTAAATCTTCTTCAGGATTATAATCATCTTCAATTGTTTTTTTATCAGATTCTATGTGAAATATATCATCTTCAATTTCTCCTAAAGATTTTCTGGTTGATTTTACAATAGGTTTTTCTTGGATTTCCATGCTTTGTCTTTTTCTCATTTGAATAGTTGGATTTTCATTCAATAATTTGTTTCCATCTTTTCTATCACCAATATTAAAAGTAGTGACAGAGAAATAAATTGTTCCTTTTGGTACTCTTTGAAGTTCTAATTCAAATTCTTTTAACTCGTTCAAATACAACTTGGAAAGGTTAATCTTTTGTTGAAAAGTGAGATTTTTTAGAATATTTATCTTACTTTCGTACATCCAAAAAACTGTGAAGATTTGAATAAACCAGCTTTGGAGTAAATTTCAACATACAAAAAGTTGTCCAGATTTTCAAGCTTTAAAAAATATAAAATTGGAATTAAAAATTTACTGGAATCCATATAACTTCTTCAAACTCTGGATTAATTCCTTTTGCAGTTGAACTTTCTTTTTTTATTTTAATTTTTGATTCATCTTTGAAAATTTTGAAAATAACACAAGAAGACAAAGAGGAAGAATTTGAAGCTAAATTCATTATTTTATGTAATTTAATCGCAATTCCTATTATATGAATCACTTTTTTATTTTTTACCTGCATCTTCACTCTTCTTTCGAGAGTAGGACATTTGGCCAATGGAATTTTCCCAATACATGATTCAACAAAAAGAAAATGGAAAAGATGATCCAAACATAATTCAAAAATCTATTCCTAAAAGGAAATCAAATAAAAACAAAGAAGAACTTTTATTTTTTTTCAGTCTTTTGTTCTTCTGTCTTCTTTTCATCAGTTTTATTTTCATTTGTATTTTGTTCACCATTCTTATTCGCAGCAATTCTTTGAAGAAACACAACATCTTTACATTTCATGTCTCCCTCACCTTCTTTCAAAACAGCAGGGAAAGTTGCAAGAGCACGATGAAGAAGGAATTTCTTACCATCAACATCTCTGATTGTTTGACCTCCAATATAAACACCATCTCCAAGTTCATCATGTTGTAATTCAAATACCAAAGGAAGAATTCCAGTTTCAGTTTCAGCCAATGGTAATTTGTTCCAGAAAATGATTTTTGGAAAAACTTCTTGTCCTTGTTCATCAACGTAATCCATTTCACCGTATCCAATGAGTTGATTTTGCATTATTTTTTTTCCAGCCATATTTGGAATATCAACACCTGCTTCATTCAAAACTTTGATGACCCATAAATCAGTTTTGACTTCAACATTTGAGCTTGGAAATGCAGATTCTTTTATTTTATCTGAATAAGCTCCAGCAAGAATATGTCTATAAGCAGGGTTAAATTGAACTCCAACTAATTCAAGACCTTCTATTGGTTGAGTGAAATCCCATCCATAAACTTCTTTGATTTTTTCAATAGCTCGTTGTTTATATTCATCAGTCATTCTTTCTTTATCCATTTCGATTAATACAGGATTAGCTTCAGTGATTTCACCTCCAAGGAGATGATCAAAAGCAGCTTTGAAAGCAAGGCATTTTTTGAGTTGATCTACAGGTTTATCAGTTGGTTGTTGTCCATTTGGTTCTTGTGATTGAATTGTGAGAACGAAAAAAATTGCTAAACAGAGGAGTAATAACTTCATTTTTTTTTTGTTTTGCAAACTGAAATGTTAGTGGAATATCTACATCTATTTATAGAAGCCAGTGATCAAGATCAGTTAAGATCTGAGGATCACATGTTTTTCATTTGTTCTTTTTTGTATTCATCCAGAGCCCATTTTTGTTTGTGGAATCAGACCAATCAGATAAATTTGTATTGTTTTAATGGGTTTTGTGTTGAGAAGAAGTTTGGATTTTGTTAAAAAATACAGAAATTATGTAATAGCATCCGCAGTTGGAATTTCGATTTATAAAAGAGAAGGTTTTGGAAATATATTTTATTTCTATTATCATTCTGCCAAAGCTAATAATTTTGCAAAAAAAAAAATGTACTCAGAAGCAATACACGAATATGATTTAATCATAGAAAAAAATCCAGCAACTCGGTTTGAAAAAGGTTCTTAAAAAAGAAAGTGTTAAATTTTTTTTTTGAAGCTGAATATTTGAAGTCAATTGGAAGACTGGACGAAGCAATTTTGGAGATGGAAAAAATGATAATTGAATCAAAATATGAAATAATAGCATCATTGGCGTATGGAAATAAAGCCAATTATTTGATAGAAAAGAAGGAATATTCAGAAGCATTGGATGTTTATCGTGAGATGATTAACAATTTTCCAGAAATTAACAAAGATGACATTATGAAAAAAATGGATTATTTAGAGTATTTAATTGATTCAAATAAACGAAAAAGTTAAATTTGTTCAATCATTTCGTCAGAAATCAAATTTTCAGTTGGATTTGATTCTTCATGTTGTACATCCGTTTCTGGAACAGAATCATCATTCAGTTCATTTACAGTTTCTTCATCAATTTTATTTTCCATTTCCTGAGGTTTTTCTTCAAAATTTTCATCAATTGCGTTGTAAACTAAAATTCCAATCACTGTCACACAAAATGAAAGAAAGTAATACCATTTAGGCTTGAAAAATTACAAATTTCAAAAAGTTACCACGAAAGCAAATATTATTATACTTGTAATTAATGAATATACATTCACTGTTAACAATGAAATATTCAAAAAAGTTGCAGAACTCAATGTTATCAACACTGGAATTGAAGTATAAAGCAAAAACATAACAGATGTAAATGCGCATAAATAGGCGACTATACTCCAACTCCAATTAATTTGAATGATTTCTTGATGCTCAAATAAAATTCTAAAGTCAAAAATAAATGTTGAAGTACCCTTGAAAAATACTGATCCAGAAACCAAAAAAACCAACCATCGACAAAACTTCAACTGAATCTAATAAAGAACTTTCTTTCTGTTTCATCAAATATTCAACTGCTACATTGCCTGAAAAAATTAGAATTTCATTTTTTTGTAACTTGATGCATAGAATATTGTGGCAACAATCACACATATATTTCCAAACAAAATCATCTTTGCGCTACTCGAATTTGTTTCACTTGTAACAAAATAATCAGCCAATATCAATCCAAAAATTCCAGTTAAACAAATTATCACTCCAATAAAATGATTCCATTTATATTTTCTCCTCAGAATGAATATCGACAGAATCATCGCAGAAGGAGTTGAAAATGATAATAATAATGACGCATTTGTTATAGTAATATATCTATATGCCAAAATTGCAAGAAAATTTGCTTCAACATCCACAAATCCAACAATTGAATATTTCCAAAATGAAATAATTCTCTTCTGCTTCCATGGCAGAATAGTTTTTGATTTGATACAAAATAAAGTGTAATAAACAACAAATAAGGTCAAATATAAAATTGAACTTTGAGTTGTTGGAATATCAACACCATTTTTATTCAACAAAGTTGATAACACCTTTTTTGTTTAGTTTTTTTTTTGGGTATAATCCTACTCCTGTGGATGAATTCAACATGGCTACAAATTGTCCAAATACAAAAATACCAAAAAACTTCAGAATTTTTTGTATCATTTTCTGTTGAGGTGCCTTTCCAAACTGATATTTTTATCCAATAAAATTGGTTTATCTTTCAATTATAAAATTGAACACAAAAAAAGGTTTTAGTATTTTTTTATTCAGAATAATTTATATTTACTGTTTGTTGTGATTCTACATTCGAATTGTTTTCAATTTCTATTGTTGAAAATTCTTCATCAATTTCTTCAAGAAATTCTTTCTTTTCCTCGTCTTGTTGAGGCTGTTCTGACTTTTCATTACTTTCAGGTAATAAACTATAACTTGATATTCCAAGTATTGTAACTCCTAATGAAGCAAAATAAAACCAACGACTCTAAAAAGAAACATAAAAATTAATTTGTTGTTTTTTACATTGAAACCGAAAAGCAAAATTGAACCGAAGAATGCATAAATATTTGATGTCAAAAATGATAAATTCATGAAACTTGCTGAACTCATGTGTACTAAAATTGGTATAAAAGAGTATAATAAAAATTGAGATAAATCATATGATAAAATCAACAAGACAATCTCAAAATCCCATTTGATTTTGACCAACGTAGCATGTTCTAACAGTAAACTATTGTAATATATTTTTAAAAAATCAATTAAAATTCAAACGTCTGCAAAACACTGAAACAGAAACCAAAGAAACCCATTGTTGATAAAATTTCAAAAGGATCCAAATTGGATTCTTTCATGGTGTATTCAACGCCAACATTTTGTGCTGAAAAACAAAATGCACTTGCTAAACACAATCCATTGCCTATAAGTATTTTTAAAGCTGTTAACTCTTCATTTGAATTTTCACTCAATGTTAAATAGTCAGCAACAACCAAACCAAACAATGCAAACAGACATATCCCGACACCCAAATAGTGATTTACTTTATATTTCTTTTTTAATAGAATCTTTGACAAAATCATTGAACAAGGAGTAGTAAATGATGCTATCAATGTTACATAAGTTACACTTGTATATTTCAACGAGGTGACAACTATTCAAAGGTTAATGTTCATTATTCAATAAATACCTAAAAAATTTGCTTCTACATCAAATAATGCAATTATTAAATATTTCCAAGCAGGTACACTTCGGTTTTGATTCCATGGCAAAAAAGTTTTTTTTTTAATTGAGTAAAGTGGATAAAAAACGAGAAATAAACTTGCATATAGCAGAATAGTTTGAGCAGTTGGAATAGGAGCTATTTTTTGATAAAGTAATGAAATTAAAATCTTGAAGAGAATTAATGTGAAATTGAAATTCTTACTGCGTTGAGTGCATTAAATCCTGACATGAGTTGACTTAAAGCAATAGTTCCGACCAGTTTTAGTGATCTAAGGACAACCAACTTTCTCATTTTCACTTAATCTAAATTTATCCTTGTTGGGCCAATGAAAACGTTGCTGAACTGATAAAAAAGGATCAAGAAGGAGAATTGTGAATTGTAAAAAATAATTTGAATTTGAATATGTTAGAATGTCATGGAAAATTCAACCAATTAACTATTTTGGAAGATGAAAAATTTTTGTTTATTCGTTTTCCTTGTTCTTGTGACACTTTCAACAAGTCAAGAGAACTGGATTGTTGGAACATCAAGTAATTCTATATTACCACCAATAAATGGTAGAACTGATTACGTCAGTAAGACAAAAAACTAAAAAAAAAGTTTAAAATTTATAAAGAACAAATGCCTGAAGATGATTCAGATTCTCCAGGTACATTTACACCAAAATTTGATACTGGTCCTTCCTATGTAGCTAATGGTAAAGGATTTGCTTACTGGGTTAGAAATGAACTCAATTGTACTGCTGTAACTTTAAAAACCTCTGCAAAACAAACTTTGATTATTATCAGTGTGAATGTTTATATGATATTCAAGTAAGGAAAAACTGAATGAAAAAACTAAAATTCTGCAGGAATGATTTTCAATTTTATGAACAATTAGTTAGAAGAAAAGTTGGTCTTAAATTTGGTGATTTGAAATTCATTAACCATGCAACACACAATCATCATGGTCCAGATAGTGCTGGTTTAAACCCAATTTATTTGATGAATAGAAAATATTTTGCTTATATGCTTGATATTATGGTTCAAACAACTGTTGAAGCATTGGAATCTGCAGAACCTGCAATTTTAAGAATTTCATCAAGTAAATGGCTTTTTGGTATGTCAGATGGAAGAGATCCAAGAATTAGAGATGATGATTTGAGAATTATTCAAGCAGTGTCAGTTAGAAATAGACGAATCATAACTCATATTGTTCAATGGTCCAATCATCCAGAAGTTACACTTGGATTCAGTCCAAAAGTTGATCCAAAACATTGTGAACAATTAAGAAAACCAGGATGTTCCGCAAATGGTCAATATTTATCTGGAGATTTTGTTGGAGTAGCTGAAAGGCTTTTAAAGAAAAAGTTCGGTTCAACTTTATGCTATTTGAATGGACCAATTTGTGGTATTAATCCATTAAGAGCTGAAGTTTGGGAAGTCTCAGATAAATTTCCAATCATTGGTGATGGTGGAAAAATGCCAGATGGAGCCACTAATATTCCAAGAAATTTCAGAAGAGAATTTGTGATTGGAAGAGAATTAGCAAACAAAATTGAAAAAACTGTACAAGAATCAACTATTCTCAGACCAGTTGAATTCAAACACACATCACAACATTTCTATTCAAGAAATACAAATATTAGATTTCGTTTAGCAATGGCTATCGTATCTCCAGCAGCCAATAGAAGTGCTGCTGGATATACACCAAGAAAAAGTTACATTTGTTCTGATCCATTAAATCCTACAGATGAGACATGCAAAGAAGATGGTTATAAAAACACTTTCAATTCAGATTTTCCAATGATTCTAAGAAAAGGAGAATTTTTAAAATCTGTAATTCATTTAATTGATTTGGGTCCTTTGAGAATCATCACTGGACCAGCTGAAGTCACACCAGAATTATTCATTGGATTACCAGCTGATTTTGGAATCAAATATTATCAAAATCCAAATTACCATGCTGTTGGTGAAAATTACACAATGCCAGGTCATGTTTTACAATATATGAAATGTAAATTTTGTTGGTTTGTTGGTTTAGGTGATGACGAATTAGGATACATGATTCCTATTTCGGATCACAGAATTAAATGTCCATTTTCAAAAATTCAATGTTCAAAACTTGGATTGACTTATCATGATTCAATGTCTGGAGTTGAATGTAAATGGGTGATTGAAAATGAACAAAAAGCAAAAGAAAAATATGGTAAAGTCTATCCTGAAGTTTTGTTCTTGTGCAGATATGGATTAATTGATCAAGCACGACATCATTATGAAGAAGTCAATGGATTAGGTTGGGATTTAGCAAAAGATTACATGAATGGTGTCAGAAAATTGTTCTCAAATAAAAATAGAAAATAAATTTTATTTGATCAATTCATCTTTTGATCTTGTTTTGTAATTTAAATATTCCAATGTTGTGTTGAATCTGGAAAATGTATCTGCCAGATTTATTGATACCTCTTTTTTAAGCATGGCAAATAGTTCAGGATCCATCAATTGTTCCTCAGATATATGTAATTTTTTAGTGAACACTCCTGATACATTCACTTGGAATTTTGATTCATCAAGTAAATATTGATCAACTAATTGTTTCGCTTTTTCTTTCTTCTTTTCTTCATTTTGAAATTTTTCTAATTTTTGAAGGTCAAGGTAACACAAAGGATTTTCAATTGAAAATTCATTTTCAGCAAATTCGATAAATATTGTTCGAAAATCATCATCTTCAATGAACTCCTTCAAAAAAGTATGTTCTTTGTCTTGTTGTTGAATACATTCATTGATAATATATTGAATGACGGTTAAAATCAATAGAATATCCGCATAGGTAGCCATTATTATTGTGATCCACAAACTCCAAATGTATTCTTTTCTTGGGAATGTTGGAAAAATCATATTTAAATAAACCAATTGAATAATAACTACTGGAACTAATATCACAATTCCAATGAAATAATACTGAAATCTGGAATAAAATACATCTCTTTTTATGAGCTTTTTAAATTTACATTTGACAATTAAATCTAAACTCATCACAATATCAACGATTCCTAAAATGATACAAAACACTCCTACCAATAGCAACAGAACTGAATTTATATTTCCACTAATCTGAAAGAATACAAACGCAGAACATTTCCCTAAAGTGACCACATAAGGTATTGTGAAAACAAAACACATCAACAAATAGAATAGCCCAATAACAATCACATTGATAAACGGACGACTTAGAAACCTTAAAATTGCATAAAACCTCTTAAATTTGACTATAGTTTGACCATTTTCATTCCTTGTTTCATATATTATTCTCTTTCTTTTATTCATATGAACAATAATCAAGTATCTTCCCAAGTTGATCGGTAGCAAAAAAACCAATGACAAAGTTGCTGGATATCTGATGTAATAAAAATACCCGCATGCCTCACTCTGATATTCTTTGGTTGTAAAGAACTGATACACAAAAAATATCAACTTTAAAATCATCAGGAACATCGCAACAAGTGGTACAATCCATGTGATTTTAAAGGTTGTCTATTCCTGAAAGCAATCAAAAAAATGAAAATGACAATATAAAACAATAAAAAATACGCATAAATACCTGGATGAAAGGTGTCAAGTCTTTGTTGAAAATCGTTGTATACCCATTTATCATAGTAGAAAGTCCAATCAACTTCCAGATGAGCCAAATTTGTTAATTTCGTGATATCTTGTGATATTAATAGCTTTTTTTCGGAATTTGCAGCAAAATAAACATGAGTGTTTTGAAATTGACTCTTTGCTTGAATCGTGTCAAATTCAAAGTCACTACTAATTCATACTCGTTTTTATAAATTTATTTTGAAATTCTTTTTTACCTGGAGCTAATAAAATTGTTCCGATGTATTTTTCTAAAATAATACTTTCACTTGGAGTTATGGTGTTTGTTGGAATGATTGTTAAATTGTTTTCACCTTTGATTTGGTTAATAGTTGTTGATACACCGTCAGATTGTGCAAACACCGAAATAGAATCTTTTAAGTTTGTGGTACTATTCGAAAACGTGAGTAATTTATATCCAGTGTCATATTTTGAAGTGAAAATAAAGTAAATCGTTTCCTTTGTTGCTCTGTAAACAAGAGTAAAATCTTTGGCTATCAACATTCTCTGACTTGATTGTGAATCAACAATTACAATAAGAAAAATCAATATAAAAGTCAATCCTTTCATCATCCAGTTTTCGAACAAAAAAGTAGTTGACCAATGAAACTGCTCATTTTTTATTTTATTTTTTCTTCAAAAGTGATCAAACTTTTTTTAAACATTTCATTTGGATGTATAACACTTCGAATAGATTTCAATTTTCTCCATGTTTCAAGAAAATTCGTTTTTTCTTCTTTCATAACATAACCAATACAAATAGAACCACTTCTAGAGATTCCTAACATACAATGAACTAATACCTTTTCGTTTTTTTCTCTAATTTTATCAATAATTTCAAAACAATTTGGAAACACTTTAGATATATCAAAATTATGTGCGTCATGTATTAATTCTTCATAGTAAGTTATTCCTTCTGATTTTATCGGTAATTCTTCAAAACACATGGTTAATATATGAGTGATGTTTTGTTTTTTTAATTCCTCATGGTTGTTTGCGCAGTGAATGGATCCAATAAAAAGATTTGGATAAACTTCATGAGGTTGGTCATCAATTTCTGAAAAGGATTCCACTATATGAATATCTTTTTCATCTACTTTCTTTAATTTTTTTTTTGCTTCTTCGAATTCTGACATGAGGAAATTCGACTTTGCGAAAAAAAATGGTACCAGGTGATTGGATAGAAATATTCCCCCAATCAGCATATTTGAAAATAGAAAACCTGAAAAATGGAAAAACTAAAATCATTTCAAATTAAGATTTGATGAAGAATGATTGCTTGGAATTTAAAAAAACAATTGAAACGTTTTGTCAGTGGAGATCGAATATATCTTGTCGATGAACAACAAAAATGAATTTTGTATTGAAAATTTATTCTTTTAGGCAAGAGTAGCACAAGTTGGTCCATATTGTAAATTTCCCAATACCATTCCTACAATAACTCCATACAAAGCCAAAGCTTGTTGAAAGCATTGAATCAATATCAAAGTAGTATAGATTTTCGGTGATTTAGCGAATACTCTTGTATGTGCATCTCCTACAATACCCATTGACATTCCTGCAGCCATACAAGAAAGACCACATGTCAACCCAGCAGCAAGATGAGCGTATCCTTTATAGAGAGAGTATCCAGCTTTAGGATTCATTGTTCCTGCTATAATAATCGAAACAATCAATCCATAAATACCTAAAACTGCAGACATCACACATGGAATGATGGACTTGAATGCTTTAGCTGGTGACAAGACAGTACAATATGCAACTCCTAAAAATCCTTTTGCAACACCATAAGCTGAACCAAAGTCTTTGAAAAATGATTAGTTTGAGCTATTGGTTACTTGCAAAAACTATTGAAGTTGCAACACCCATTGCACCAAAAAATGCTCCTGTTGGAGCGCAGTATGGATTTATTGGATCATAAGTTACTAAAAGTGCGTTCATTTTGCTTTTGTTTTTTGGTTTTTTCTTCTGAAAACTGATGATTGGTTGTTGGTATGGTTTTTTATTGGTTTGTTTTTCCTTTAAATGACCCGTTGTGGCAAATTAAAATTCCAAATGGAAAAAGATAGCAGAAAAGAGTAACAAAATATTCCAATTGTAGCTGTATAGTCTTCAATTCATTCTTACAACTAAACATTGTAAGTTTGAGAGATTCTTCGGCAACAAATATTACTTATTAGGAACATTCAAAATTCGACTGTGATTGGAAGGTTCATTCGAATGAAATCCGAATTTGTCTCACAACTACAAAATGGGACGAAACTGCTCTGACAGTCTTGAAGAAAATAGTGATTCTAACAGTTGAATAACTTCACTAAAAGACACCAAACTTGCATTACCAAACAAAAACAAGTTTATTTTGTGAAATGTTCAATAAATTCTAAACTTCCAAAGTAGTTTTCAATACATGTTGGTAAAATTAAACTTGGTGGTAAAGCAAATCCATAACGACCTCTATCTCTTAATTCAACTGTATAACCAAAGATTTTTTTATCACCATAAAAGAAATCAACCATAGCTCCTGAATGAACATAAAGTTGACTTCCTCTAATATTTCTATATGAATCTCCATTATCTTGAATTGCTTTTGCCATTTTAGCACCTAAAGCCATTAAAGCAGGTTCATCAGGTGATGAATCTCTTGTCCATTGCCATGGTCTTAATAATAATTGTGAATATGAATGAAAATCTAAAGCACCATCAATTTTTGTTTTGTTAAAAAATTTGATAACGTTTTGTGTTTCAATTTCACTTGCTGGTTTTGTACCCATATAAGTATCAGAACCAGGACTTCTTGAACCACCTGGTCCACCCCATTTATAAGGCCAGTTTCTATTGAGATCAACTCCGAATGTTCTTCCATCTTCATTTTTTTTTCTATTTTTACGCCACATACGACTATTGGTATGAGAGTATTCATAACCATCTATAAATATATTAATTTTTCTTCTTGTTTTTAGTACCTGGGTTGAGATTTGTAACAAAATAAAAATTTGTCTTTTTAAAAATGTCTACTACTCTTTTTGTACCTTTTTTATATTCAGCTAACAAACGTGACATAATATATAAAGGAACCATACTTGAAACCCACTAATAAAGTTTTTTAACACATTTTTTTTTTTTTACTTCTCTTGCATGTTGGTGGGAAGACATCCAAATTTTTTTCTTTTTTTCTTTTGATTTTGGTTGTGAGATTTTAATACCTTTCATATCACGTCCTTCATATGATTTTCCAATTGAAAATAACTTAACTTGGTCTGGATAATCTTTTTTCATTTTTTCCAAGAAGGTTGTGATTTCAGCCAAACGATGATATTTTTTGAAAAATTCTTCTGTTGGTGTATCAACTGTGAATGGTTTAATTGAGTTAGCAACAGCTTCTTCTTCATTAATTAATGATTGGAGGTTTGAAATTTTGATGTTGTACTTTGGGAAGATTTTTTGAATCATTTCAAATTCAACTGGTGATACAAGAACGTCATTATTACCAACTTTTTAAGATTAAAAATTGAATTTTAATAAAATACCAACAAGAACTCCTTCATTTGACCAAACATCAATGTTATCATTAAAAAGTGTTTCAATGAGGTGTTTTTGAGCTTCTGAATTGATTTCAACAGAAACTACTTTGTGATTTTCATAAGTCTGTTTGGATAAACAAAGGGCAAACAAGCACAATAAGAAACCAAAAATCTTCATTTAGTTAACCAATGAAAAGAAAACACCAATCAAACGAAGAGAATTTTATTTTATTTTTCAATTTCTGTTGTCATTTTTCTATTTCATTTTTTGCTATATTTTAGTCAAATTCTCATTTTCCCTTGCAAATATTACAGAGTCCGATTTCTAAAATAAAATTTAACATCAAATTCTGGAATGGAACGAATTGGTTTAAAATGACCTCTTGAAATCCACACCAACTCTTGGTCAGATTTTAATAAATCAGAAGCAAATTCAATTGATGATGGATCTTGAAGAATTGCTGTCAAAACATATTTTGCATTATTTCTAAATTTGTATGGTGCAAATTGAAGTGATCTTCCATTCCTATGAATTGCCGTTAATACAATTTCTTCATCATCTCTAAATCTTCCAGTTAACGTGCATAAAATATATCCATTCAATGAAGCTGCTTTTAAAACAAAAGATCTGTCAGATCGAATAGTTGGTGTTGCATAGCCTAAAGCCGAACCATTCTCATATATGGCCTCTAAAACTATATGATGATCTTTCTTTAAATTATATGAAGCATATTTCAACGCTTTTCCGTTTTGTTTGACGGCTTCCAAGACCATTGATTTATCACTTGTAATTTTACCAGGACAAAATTGAAGTGCCAGACCATTTTGACGTAAAGCCACGATAATTAATTCTTTATCTGCTTTTAAATCGAAAGAAGCAAATTCTAAAGCTAACCCATCATTTTTTAAGGCTACAAAAAAATAAATTCCAAAAAATTGAACCTTCCAAGACAACTGATTTATTGACTTTGATGAATCCTGAAGCATATTGTAATGTAATTCCTTTTTTTCGGACAGCTTCAAGTACTATTTTTTCATCACTTTGTAAAATTGAAGAAGCAAATTTTAATGCTTCAGGATCCGCTTTCACAGCTTCAAAAACTATATCTCTGTTGTTAATAGCAGCTCTTGAAGAATATTGTAAATTTAAACCATTTTCTTTGATGGATTCTAATTCATTCCTTCTAAAAAAACCTTCCATTGAAGAAACCAATAAGTTTCTCTCATTTCTTGTCCAATCACAAAGCGTAACGGACAAATGAGTCAACAATTCTTACAACAACCGTTAAGTCAAAAAATGAATCAGCTAAAAGAAATCAAACAACAAAAAGTCAATTGTGATGATATACAACAACAGTTTTTATTGAATTTCCACTTTTTCTCCATAATTAACACAACACAATATGAAACTCAATTAATTCATTTATCAGATTGGTCACAATTCTATTTCATTGAAGATAATCCAAGGTAAAAATAATCATTTTTAAAGCAATCAAAACAGATTATTATTTTCAATGAAACCATCAAAAGAGGTATTACTAACAAAAATGGAGAGTTTAAATTTTGAATTTAAAATAATTCCAAATGGTAAGTTATCAAGTACTAACGATTTTTTTCTTTTTAAAAAATTAATTTCAATACAAGAATCAACTTTAGGAACTAAAAAATATTTTAATGAAGGAGAAAAGTTTATAGAGAAGAGTTTTGGATCTGAAAAGCAATTTGTAGTTTTGTATAGAAAGAAAGAGTCAAATTTGTATCGTTTAGAAGAAGTTAGATTTCATTTTAGTTTATGGGAAATTTATTATGATTGTTTGTCAAAGAAATTGACAAAGAGATGTCAATAGTACAAGAAATAAAAACAGATAAATGTAAATACTAAAAAATAAAGCTATTATTGCACTTTGTCAAAAATTAGTTTCATTGGTCCATTTGATTACTTGACAGCGCTTATCAAGGAGATCCAAATGACAATATATTTGGGAAGAGGGTGTTGAAAGTGAATAGAATATTTTAACCTATGTTGAGCAAGGATTTGAAAGTATGTGCAAATGATGGCTTTATTGAAAAAGATCAAATGAATATCCTTCATTCAAAGGATTTGATTTTCTTTTTGTTGGAAAATTTGGTAATCTTGAATCTGTTTCTTTTTCATTGGGCAAAAGTGCATCCAATGAACTTGCTGATCGTCTCTTAAATGAAAAAGATTTTGAGAACATTTTTCCGACCATGCTTGAAATAGAACTGCCTTTTGATGTCCCGCTGGTATTAGTGTATTCCTCTGATTCCACCAATATGGTGATAGAATTTCCTGATATTATATTTTCACATTTTACAAATTTGGAATCAAGTTTAAACCTTAAAAATGAATCATTCATGTTTTGTTTGATTGTTGTCAATATTGAATCAAACATTGAATCTAATATTTGGTTCATCCGCTCTTCTGAGTTTGATTTTAACTTTTGAAATCTGTTGTTTTCTTCAACACATTCTATTTCTGAATTTACAAACACTTCTGTGTCTTTTAGCAGCTTTTGGAGATTATATTTAGATTGTAATTCAGATATTTCATCCCTTATAGATGCCAACTCGTTGGATGAAAAATTCATTTGTACCTCACTTTGTGAGTAAAGAAACTTTTTTGAAATTTCTTTTGACTTTTTGAACTTTCCTTCTGGTGTAGTTTGTTTTTTAAAGTCCATTATCATCTCATAAAACTCTATGTTCTCTGAGTTGCTGAATTTGTCAAAAAAGATGTTTTTGCTTACAATTGCTCTTGACAAAATGATTTGAATAAGTTTAGTGTTTTTTGGTTGCTAAGGACATCTTCAAGGGTTAGTTTGGACTGTTCGTTGGTCATGAGAGGAGATGTTACTCACTCTTCACAATTTTCTTGCAAAATAATGCCGGATTTAATCTATACTAATCAGGAAAATATACATCCCGAATTCAGAACAGCGACCCAAAAAAGGAATATTTCCTACTGGAATTGAAAAAATTAACGATTACGTTTTTTCCAATAATTCCCTTTTCATCCGAAAATTTCTCATATTCAGTTTTGTCTCAAATCATTGTCCGAATCTAGTTTGAAATATCTCAATGATTGAGTTTCAAATGACGAATTTCTTGGACTTGTTGGAAGACTTTTGGTATTTCCTCTTGACCTTTTGTCTTCAATTGATTTACTTGATCTCTTCCAAGATTTTCTTTTCAAACCTGAAACAACTCTTTCCAAAAAACCATTTGACTTTGTTTCTGATTTATTTGACTTTGAATCATCATCATCAATAACATCGTCAACTTCTTCAATTAAATCATCTGTATTCAATAAATCTTTAAATTTTTCAGCGTTCAGTATTCTACGACAAGTTTCAAATCTACAATCATTCTTGAATCGAATAAATGAATCATTCATGTTTTCTTTGATGGAATATAAAACATTATCAAACATAGAATCAAGTATCTCTTTCATTCTTTCTTCTGAATTTGATGTCAATTGTTGAACTCGACTATTTTCTTCAGTTGACTTTATTTCTGATTTAACAAATTCTTCATTTTCTTTTAAAAGTTTCTGTAAGTTATATTTTGACTGCATTTCTGTTATCAAATCTTTTATATTGGCTAAATCTGTAGATGAGATGTTCAAAGAACTATAACTTTGTTGATATAAAAATTTTTTGAGAATTTCTTTTGAAAGTGTGAATTTTTCTTCTGGTTTTTGTTTTTTCTTGAATTTCATAATACAATGGTAAAAGTCTAAATTCTCTTCATTGCTGAAGTTCAGTGTTTTAATTTGTTTTTTTTTGTTACTATTGCTCGTGACAGAATTGACGAAAAAATTTAAGACATTTTTTATTTTCAAGAACACTCTGCAGTGCAACTTCTGTTGACATGTCAGAAACGTTCATCCTTTTTTTGTTTTCAAAGTAACCGTCAAAATGAATTCATTGGTGTATTTTATTTTGGAAAAAAAAAACATTCTTGCCAGCACATCTATTTAATTTCTTCAAAATCTGAAATCTGAAAGAAAATCAATTTGATTCTTGACTTGTCCAATTAAACTATTTCGAAAGTTAAAAATAATCAACCAATAAAAAACAAACTTAATTCTTCAACAAAAAAAACATAAAACGATGTCTTGGTTATTTGGTGGAAAAAAAAAAGAATCAACTGAGGAATCCATGCAAAAAATGAACGATACAGTGGATTTACTCAGAAAGCGTGAAGCCCTTTTATTAAAAAAAATGGAAAAAGAACAAGAACAAGCAAAAGTTCATATGAAAAAAGGTATTCATTAAAAAATAAAAATTAACCAATTTTTAAAAAGGAAATAAAACAGCTGCTCTTCTCTGTTTAAAACGTAAAAAACAATACGAAGATGAAGTTATGAAATTGAATGGACAAATTTCGAATTTAGATTCTATGCAAATTAAACTTGATAGAGCTGTTCTTGATATGGAAACTTTAAAAGCACAACAAACAGCAGCTAATGCTATGCAAGATATTTTCAAAAAAACGTAACTTTTTTTTTTGTATTGACCAAAACATTTTAGCAACGTAGATAAAGTAGATAATATTATGGACAAAATTCGAGATACAATGGATGATGCTGATGATATTTCAAATGCTATTTCTCAACCTCTTGGAATGGATTTAGTTGATGAAGGTGCTCTTGAAGATGAATTAGAAGCTTTAGAAAATGAAATGCTCAAAGATGAACATGAAGTCAATATTCCAAAAACTGAACTTCCTAAAGTTTCTACATCAACAACAACAACAAATGATAGAGTTATGGTTGGTGTTGGTGGTGGAGGTGGAGGTTCAAATAAAAATGAAGATGATGAACTGGCAAGACTTCAAGCTGAACTTGGTTTATAAAAAATAAATCTAAATAATAATTTTGTGATATACCAAAGTGTAAAAAAAAAATAATTTTTTTCTGTGTGAATTTAATCGTTAAATTTTTTGTCCAATGATATTGTAATAGTGCTCAAGTAGAGAAAAGTGAACCAAGGAGTGATGAGTTGGTTTAAAAAGAAAGAATCACCAGATCAATCCATTCAGAAAATGAATGATACAAGTGATTTATTGAGAAAACGTCAAGATTTGTTAATCAAAAAAATGGACAGAGAACAAGAACAAGCAAAAGTTCACATGAAAAAAGGTATTATTTTTATTTTTCAATTTATAAAAAATAAAGGGAATAAAACAGCTGCTCTTCTTTGTTTAAAACGTAAAAAACAATATGAAGATGAAATAACAAAATTGAATGGTCAAATTTCGAATTTAGATTCTATGCAAATTAAACTTGATAGAGCTGTTCTTGATATGGAAACTTTAAAAGCACAACAAACAGCAGCTAATGCTATGAAAGATCTTTTTAAAAAAACGTAAAAAATTTTTTATTTTTTTTGAGTCTTTTCAAAGGAATGTTGATAAAGTAGATGACATTATGGATAATATTCGAGATACAATGGATGATGCTGAAGTTATTTCTGAAGCTATTTCTCAACCTCTTGGAATGGATTTAGTTGATGAAGGTGCTCTTGAAGATGAATTAGAAGCTTTAGAAAATGAAATGCTTGAAGATTCAAATTTAGTTGATATTCCAAAAAATCAACTTCCTACTTCCAAAGAATCAATTTCAAATTCAAATCAAAAAGTTTTAGTTGGAGCAGGAGGTGGTTCTTCAAAAAATTCTGAAAAAGATGATGAAATGGCTAGATTAGAAGCAGAACTTGGATTATAATATATTAAAAATGAATTTTATTTTTCTTCAATTCCCACCAATAAAAAAACAATCAAACAACTCAATGAAGAATTTTGCACAAGAAAAATACCGAGTGATGAAACCGAGGTAACATGAAGAAATTTTGACAAAAAAATTAAACAAGTTGAAGAAGCAAAAGCTTTGTTAAGAGAAAAGTAATTTGATTTTGTTGTCCAATAAAACTATTAAATTGTAATTGAAGTTTGTTATTCCATTTTGAATTTGATATCCTTTAATTTAGGAGAGAAATCACAAGAAAAATGTTCCTTTCGAATTCTGAATGCTAAGTTTGAATTTACGTAACTATTGATCAATTTTATACAATAATAATCACTCAATTCTTCATCAGCATAAAAACCAAAGGTTTCAATTGTTTTTTGATATTTCATCATTTCAATTAATAACTCTATATTGACAATCATAAGATCTGGAAATGAGAAATTCAATAAAAATACCATAAATGTAGAGGGATGTTAAACTTTGATTTATTGATAATCCATCAATCAAATATTTAATTCCATCCTCAATATTCGAACATCCTAAATATATTAAATATATGTATTACAACTAACTGTATAAATACATTGTCTTCATTGTTTTATTCAATTTCAGAAATTCTGATAAATACTTGTAACCTTCAATATCGAAAACATTTCCTGAGCAATGAGTAAATGAAAATATAGTACCTGAAAGGGATAAAACAACAACTGATTGTTTGATGTTGATTGCATTCAATAAAATTTTGAGCCCATCAGTAGTAATACCGACGCCTGAAGATTTCACAAAAAAAAAAAAAGAAAATTACCTGATAAGCTTAATTCTTCCAAAGTTTCATTTTCTTTTAGACCTATTGATAATAATTCAACTCCTTTAGATCCAATTGTACAAACTTTAATTGTTAAAATCAAATGATAAAATTACGGTCTAAATTTAATGTTTTCAACTTTGATGATTTTTTCAACAAATCTGCAAGATATTGACAAGACTTAGAAGTTAACAAATTATCTAAAACATTTTCATGTTGATAATGATTTACCTTGAAATGACAAATACTCCAGAAATCGATGTGATTGTAACGCCTCTGTGATGTATTGACATCCATAATTCTTAATTTTATTTGCTAATTTGTTAATTTACTTTTTATTTTACATGATAAATCTAATGAAACTAAATTTTTCTTTTTTTTTAACAATTCTGATAAGTATTCACAATCTTGGTCATTAAATTTATCTTCTTCTTTTGAATAATTGGTTTCTATGAAAATAAGGATAAAATATAATGCTAACGTGATAGATTTACATATTTCAATTTGAACTCTCTGGTAATTCGGTTTTTTTTAAGTGTTGAAATGGATGATGATTTTTTTTGAATCTCTTGTTTTTTTACATGAACAAAACGACATCTAATGATTAAAATGAATTAATTTTAATACGTTTCACCAAAACGACATCCTTTTTTTTTTCTTTAATTTTTGTTGTCAAATTACCTTTTGGAGTGAGAAAATGTTTACAAATTTTTTCTTCATTGATATGTTCAAAAGGACATAAATTTCCTTTTGAACATCCTTTTTTACTTACAAAAAATTTGCATGGTTGTTTTGTTGACATCAAACTTTTCTTGAGAGATTTTATCTCTGTTGTTTCTTCAACCATAAAATCTAGACGACCAATGAAATTAGATCTTCATTTCAACCTCAAACATAATGTTACTTGCCAAAGCCAAAACTCCAATTCAAAAGCTTTAATTGCTCAAAACAATTGATGATCTCTTCTGTCATGATGGTATAAATTTGCAAAGAAAGAGATAATTTGGCCAGATAATTTCAAACCTACAATTGAATGTTCAAAAATCGCACTGACATGTATTAGTGCTTTTCAAAAGTCATTTACAACTGAAAACATTGAACACTCATTTCAGCATACCGGATTGTGGCGAGTTTTAGAAGATAAAATGATAAACAATCCACCAATTTAAAATTGGGTTGGTTTAAAATTAGAGAAGGCACTAAAAAGAATATGAAAAATAAAATTGCAACTGTGGAAGCTATGAATGAAGATGAACCAAAAAAAAAAAAAAAAAGACAGTAAATATTATTTTTTTAAAAAAATTTAGGATATCTGACAATAATGGTTTAAGAACTGAACAAGTTAAATTTCGTCTTACATGTATAAAAAAGTTGGTGGTCATCAAAAAACAATTTTGGAATAAATCAAGTTTAAATTTTCAACTCTATGTTAATTGTATCAGATGAATTTGGACAATCTGTAAATCCTTGTCCTTGAATGTTAATAAATTTTTCTTAGATTTTTATTTAATTTCTCCATCAATATAAAAAAAACTCAATAATAAAATGATATTTGCTTGTTGAAAGTCAAGTTTGGCGTGATATTTGTATTCAAAACGCGTTCAATTACCAAGAATGTAATGTACAATCAAATACTTTTTATGAAAGTTGTGACTGCAGGATTTTTAATTAATTATTTATCAGGGATCAACTGACCAATCAAAGAACTTTTACTTTTAAAATGTCCGCACCACCTCCACCATCAGGTCCTGGTCCAAAATTAAAAGAACCAAGATCTATCAATAATACAGGCCCCTCTTTGGAAGATATTTTAAAACAAAAAAAAAAAGAACCTGAAATTATTCTTGACCGAACAGTAAAGAAACTAAATTTCTTGTAATGTTTTTGAAGCCTGTAAAACTTGATACTTTTAGTAATGGTTCTAAAAAATTGGATATTGTATTCATTTCTGATACACATAACCATATTCACACACTTGAATTACCAAAAGCTGATTTACTCATCCATTGTAAGTTTTTTTGAAAAGAAAAAAATTAAAATCAATTATTTGATTAAAGGTGGCGATATTACAGAAAATGGAACTGAAAAAGAAATTCAAATCTTCAATGTAAAAATAAAACAAAAAATTTCGTTTGACAGTTTTTTGATAGGAATTTCTTGGTGAGTTAAATCAATACAAACATGTTGTAGTAATTGCTGGTAATCATGATAAATTCTTGTCATCTTTATCTCCAAATGAAATTCAAAAAAAATATTTGACCAACTGTATTTATCTTCAAGATTCATCAACAATAATTCAAGATTTAAAGATATACGGAACTCCTTGGACAATTAACCCTGGTTATAGAGTTGAAGCAATGCTAAATGATCCAAAATATTCAAGAGTCAAACCAGAAATGGAAATTAGATATGCAAAAGAACATGACAATAATTTCTTTTATCAAAACATGGAAAATTTACATAAATCATTCAAAAATATCCCTGATGATGCTGATTTATTGATTACTCATATGCCACCTGCTCATTTAGGTTCATAAAAAAATTTTTTTTGACTGTTCAAGTTGGAGCAAATGAGCTGAAAGGAGATAAGTATTTAACTGAAAAAGTAAAGAAAATGAAAAATTTAAAAATTCATACTTTTGGTCATGTGCATTACCTCAAAGGATTTGAAGTTTCTGAAGGAAAACTTTTCATCAATGCAGCCAATGACATCAAAGATTCTCAATTACCACCTTATTTATTAACTTTGAAATATTAATAAATCATACCCATTTTGATATATTCGAAGGTCTCAGGTGTTATTTCATTGGTTCTTTCTACGTGGATCCAAAATATGTCAAACATTGTAAGTAGTGCAGTACAATCAATACAAAGTAATATACCTCCACAAATCATACTAAAACCTTCAAAAAGCAATGTTTTTGTTTGAAGATATGGCAACAAAAGGTTAGAGCAAAAAAAAAAAAAGTTAAATACTTAGACAATACGCCACCTGAGTATCCAACAGTTGGAGAAGTGTTAGGTCCTGAAGAATGGGATGGATTTATTGCTAGTTTCAACAGTCAAATACCTGTACTTGACCAAAGAGTAAAGTACGTACTTTTCGTCTTTTTTTTGCCACTTCTCATTGCTATAGCTACAGCTTTGCCTTTTAAAAGTGGTACGAATCCATTTCAATTTGTTTTACCCATTAAAAAAAAGGTATCGTTCAAACGTGGTATATCGTTTTGATCATTACATTAGGAATGTTTTTTTCATCGGTTTCTGTGATTGTTTATGCATCTGCTTCAAATAGTTTGGGAACAGAGGTATCTGTTGCTTTTGTTTTTTTAGTTTTTTCACTCATCTTGCTTGTCGGTTTTTCAATTTGGACAATTTTTGTGATTGTCACGACAGTCATCAAATTTATCCATGGAAGAACAAAAAATGATAAAAAAGATATAAAAACAGAAACTAATACATTCACTTTAGAAGGTTTAGAAAATAAAGAAAATAAAGAACCCCAAGAAAACACAGAAAAAGTGAAAGAAAAACAAGAACCTCAAATACAATTCTATGTTGAAGAAGAAAGGTCTGTTGAAGAACCAAAAGCACAAAAATCCAAAACTGATGAGGAATCTGCTGCAAAACCTCAAGAAGTTGAAAAGAAATCAGAAAAATCGATTGTTGAAAAATACGAAGAAGAAAAAGAAAAATCAATGGAAGTCGATAAAACAGCAATCATTTTCAAAGTAGTTTGTCATTCAGGTTTTTGCTTAGGATTCATTTTACTTTTATTTTCATTTTTTATTTCTTTAATAGTAATTATGGCAATCATTGATGATTTACCAAATCCATTTTTAGTTTTACTTTTTATATTGATGCTTATACCATGTATTGTGATACCAGTATCATTCTTTATTTCACTTACACCACTTATTTCACGTGTTCGGAAGATATCATATTATGTTTGGGAATTCTTTTTGGCTTATGGTTTAAAAATTGCTATTTTACTTCTTGGTTTCATTTATATCCCAATTTCAAAACAATTGTATGGAGCATTCATGTGTCAACAACACAGTTGTGATCCAGGTTATTATCCATTTGGTTTGATACCATTTGTATTTGATAGAAGAAGTTTAGGCTATGGAAAAGAGAATCCAACTTGTGTACCTTGTGGTTTGACACCTTTCTCAGATTCTTTACGACAAAATATTTCAACAGGATTTGATCAAACTATTTATAACTCATTTTGTACTGGAAGATATTCATTTAGATTACAAGCTGATACTTTAGTTCAATGTACTTTCCCATATATGATTACATTCTTTACAACTTCAGCAATATTTGCTCTTGTCTTCATTGTTGGATTTCCAATTGTCATTTGTTTGACAGTTCGAAAAGCTTCAAGTGAAATTAGAAAAGTTGAAATTCAACACATAATAGATGAAAATGTAATTTATCAAAAAGAAGAAAAGATAAAATCTGATCAAAAGAAAAGAGAATATGCTTCTGATTGGAGAGTGAAATATCCAATATTTGCAAAAGTTGAACCTATTTTGATAAAGTTAAAATTATTTCCAGAAATAGAAAATTCAACTCAAAGTAATGATTTGACGACTTCAAGAGACAATCCAAATGAAAATATGGTGGAAGAAGATTTGAAAGTTCAAGAAACAAATGATTCAATGATGAGTCCAAGAGATGATTCATTGACAACTCCTAGACCAAATGATTCAATGATGTCTCCAAGAGATGTCCCAATGACTGATGAATTAGTCAAAGAAACTAAAGAAGAACCAAAAAAAGAAGAAGAAAACAAAGAAATGACAAATTCACAAAAATCTGAATTAGAATGGAAGTTCCAATTAGCTGCAATTAGTCTTCCAACTGCTGGATTCTTTGATTATATTCAATACAGATATCGTTATTTCCATGTTTTTAAAACCTTTGAAAAAGTACTTATTGTTGCTGTTTTGACATTTCCACTTGTTCTACCACCTCCATTTAGATTATTTGCAACTGCTGCTGCTATTCTTTATTACATTGGCATGATTGTGATGATCATCATTTTAAGACCTTATATATCAAAATTACAAACAATATTTGAAGTTGCAATTACAGTATTCGTAATTATCAATACATTTTTAATGACAATTACTTCATTTCTTTCAAAAACATCAATTGCATTTGTTGTATTTCAATATATTATTTATTGTGTTCAAATTCCACTTGCAATTATTGGAATTGGTTTAATGGTTTATCAAATCATTGGAAGTATGAGATTTGGTAAATTAGTAAAGACTTTGGAAAAAAGATTAGCTGAAAAAGATAAAGAAGGCATCAAAGCATTACAAGTTGAAAGAAAAATTCGTGCTAAACTCATTAACAAAACAACAATCAATTACTTTGTCAACTTTTTATTGATTGTTGGATTTTTATGCATTTTCTTTGGATCTCTTGCTATTTCTATTACTCTTGGTGAATCACAAGCTGCAGCATCAGAAGACACTTTTGATAATTCATTCTTTGGACAAACTACAGTTTATGAAACAAGATCATTTCCAACATGTAGTCAAGCAATTTCCAATGAGTTTGTTGGATACAAAAATTGGGAAACATTCACTTCAAACTGTTGTTGTACAAGAAAGAATCATACAAAGTCCAAATCAGAGCCAACAACAATGTATCTTTATGATGAACTTTGGTTATGCAATAACAAAGCAACAAAATCAAGAATGAGAAGTGTTGATTCAATTAATAATGTTAGGGGATTTTGTGCAAAAGATTTTAAGACAACATCTTATAATCAAACATGTGTTTATCTCACAACATTTGGAAGATCACCTTCTATTTCTCCTATTCCACTACAACCTTTAAATATTAGATCAATTCATTATCACAATCCAAATTCAATTGTTTTCAAATTTGACCCATTTTGGTGATGATTTAATCACAAATAAATTTTTCTATGTTTATCTGAACGACTAGTAAATAGTTTTGGCAACTATTTTAATTTTACAATGAACCAATTATGAATTCAATAAACGAAACTTTTTATTTTTTGAGTTGATCCAAAATATAAAATAAAGTATGTCCTGTGTATTCAGGAGTATAGACTACTTCTGATGTGATGTCAAATAATCCTTCAAATGGTGGATCTTCATCAAATGCTTCAACAGTATCAAATTGAAGAAGAGCAACTCCATCATCTTTCATGATTTTTTGCATTTTTTCAAAATAATCTCTTTGAAATAATGATAAAGAAACTGATACAGAAGGATCTGTTGAGTCCATAATAATCAAATCATATTTATCATCTTCTTTATGTTCCATAACAAATTTATTTCCATCTCCAACAATAATTTCAACTTTTTCTTTATCATTGATTGCATCATTCATATGTGTTAAAAAGTATTTTCTTGCATATTCAATAACATCTCCGTCAATATCAACCAAGGTAATTTTTTCAATATCTTTCCAATGAGATAATTTTGACATGTACTTCAAAATTATCAAATCACCACCTCCAATAATCAAAATTCTTTTTGGTTTATAAAAATCAACTTTTGAAACAAAAAAATTTGTGTAATTTTCCATTGATTCATAGTATTGAATTAAACCTGTCAAAATGTCAGTTAATTAACCAATAAAATTCATACCATCTAAAACTAAACCATTTCCCATATCTGGAGTTTGAATGATCAACATTTTTTGAAATGGTGTTTGTTTCCAGTCAAGCAATTTTGTATCATGAATCACAACTTTATATTCATGATCTCTTGTCATTAAATCATGCTTTTGAAAATGATAAAAATTTTCATTTGCTTCATCATGAATAATTTGTTTAACTTGATAATCTTCTGAACCAAAATAATTTGTCAACATTGATAAAATATTATAAGCATTAATCTCAATGTCTGAAACTTTGATGCAAATGGACACTTTTTTGTCATTTTGTTCAATAGAAATGAACGCATTTTCCATTAAAATTAAACATAAAAATGAATTATTTTTTGTTTCAATTTTTGAATATTGATATGATAAGAATTTTGCAAAGTTGAAATCAATGATTTTTTTAATGTCTTCAATAAAAATTTTTTCATTCATTTCAATTTTTGTGACATTTGATACATCAACCAAAAAATAAAAATTTTGAGGAACGTTTTCATTTTTATGTAAAGTGAAATATTTTGAATAAATATTTTGATTCAAATCAAAGTAGTTATCTCTATTAAAGATTTCAGTTTTTTCAATTTTTAAGTCAAAATTGTTCAATGAAATTTCACCTGATAATTGTAATGATCTATTCAACGTTGCTTGAATTAATAAATTTTTTTCAACTAAAACTTGATAATTTTTCAAGTATTTCTTGATAATTTCATCATGTTCTTTAATTTCTTTTTCTAAATTTTCATCAGCAACCAAAATCTTTTCAACATGAACTTGTGAAATTTTGTTCATTTTTTCCAAATTTTGTTTGAAGTTTTCTGAAGACAATGTTTCAAAGTTTAAAATTTCATAAGCAAAATCAATTAATTTCAATTCATTTGAATCTTTTTCAACTGAAAACAATGAAAATTCTAAAATAGATTGATCTCTATTGATGAAAATAAAATTTTTTTCATCTTTAACTGAAACACTTGAAAAAACTGCAGCTTTTGAAATATCTAAAAGTTCAATCATTTGTAATTTTGAATTCATTCCTAATTGTTTAATTGAATTTCTTTCTGATTCATTCAAAAAAGAAGGTACAGTACAAGTGGAATGATAAACAGTTTGATTTAACATTTTTTCACTTTTTTCTTTTAAATTTGCTAAAACTGAAAATAAATCTTTTTTAACTTGTAAATTTTCATCAAAGATAGATACATCTTCTAAAACTTCAACTTTTTTGTTGTCATTTTGAAAAATACATTTTGTTAATTTTGAACCAAAGTTAAAACTAATGAATGGATGACCTGATTTCGAATTGGATTTCACTTTTGAAAAGTTAAAAAGTAATTTGTTGTTCTACTTTTTTGAGCTTTTAATTCTGTTTGAGTTTTAGGTTTGTCAAATTGGAAGAAACGACGAATTTGATTGGTGCGGAAAATCGATTTATTTTTTTTGTTTTTTTTTCTTGATTGGTTGTTCATCATTATTTTCTTGTTTTTTCTTTTCTTTAATCATTTCTCTTTTTCTTTTTAAATTATCAGCAATATCTTGTTTCTTTTTATCAGATTTCATTTTTCCTGTATACAAATTTCTAGCTCTGTTTGACATCATTGTTAATTTTAATTTTTTTTCTTCATCTTCTTTTTCTTGTTTCTTTGACATTTTTTTTGGATTTCTAACTTTTTCTTTAATTTTTTCAATTTTTTCTTCTTTCAATTCTTCTTGAAATTCTTCTGCTTTTTTTCCTTTCTTTTCGGCTTCTAATTCTCTTTGATAAATTTCTTCCATTTCTTCTTCATCAGTTTCTTCTTCAATTCCTTCTTCAACTTCTTTTAATGCAGCTGTTTCTTTTTTTAAAATTGAAAGTTCTTCTTGATATTCTGGAACATATTGATTTTCATCTTCATAATCAACAAATGGTGATAAATGAGGTGGTAATGTTGATCCAGGTTCATATTTATGAACAGGTAATAAAATTTGATTATTTACACAATCATAAACCCATTGTGGTTGTATATACTCTCTTAAGAGTTTATTTTTAATTGTAGGTCTATCTAAAACATGATGTGTAATCTTTTCATCTTTTTCGTCAAATGAAACGTGACCTCCTTGTGATTTGATAACAAATTCTAATGACGCTTTTGGACATTCACGTGATATAAAAAATGTTAAACTTTTGAATATATCTTTTTTATCAGTTTGTTTAAATGGTTCAATAGTAGTTTCTTTAACTTTTTCATCTTCTTCATCTGACTCTTCAACAATTGGTTCATTTTCTTCTTCTTTTTCATTGGTTTCTTTTTGATTTTTAACAATTTTTGTAATTTTTGAATTTAAAGATTCAATTCTTTTTTCACTTTCTTTTTGAATTTCTTTTTGTTTTTCAGTTAATTCTTCTTTTTCTCTTTCAGGTTCAGGTAAATTTAAAATATAAGATTCAATAGTTGTTTCATGTTTTTCTTGATGTTTTGGTGGATATTTTTGACCCATCATATGAAAAAGTTTAAAGTTAACAAATGTTAATAAAGTATCATATAATGATAAAAATGTCTTAAATACTTTAAAATCAACTTGCATTGGAACAATTTGAGGAAAATCATATGGAACTAACCAAGTAATTTTTACACCTAAAATCATAGCTTGATAATAAATTCCTTTGACTGTTAAAAATACTAAAAAATAAAAATGTTTAGTTTTTTTTTATCATTATCCTATACCTTTAGTTAAACACTTTTCTTTTGTAACATAAGTTGTAAATTCTTTACATAATCTTGATGCATTTTCAATTTCAATTCTTTGTAAATCATCTTGTGGTGGTAATTTTGAAAGCATGAATAATAAAGTTAAACAATCATCTAAATCTTCTAAAGCTGAAAAGAAAGTTGGATATCTTTCTTTAATTAAATGATCATAAGTTAAATTTGGTTTAACATATTTCATTAAAGCATTTTCATGTTGTTTTTCATCTTTTTCTCTTGCACTTTTTAATCTTTTAATGAAGCTTTTTAATTCACGGAATTTTTCTAAAACTGGTTCATGCATCAAAAATTTGATATCTTTTGAAAAGAAATACATTTTTCCAGATTGAAGTCCTTTAACATTTTCTGGTAATTGTGGATAAATTCCTTTGAGAACACAAAGTCTTCTAAAATCGGTTTGTGTAACTTGGAGTCTATGAAGACATTGAGCTTTTGAAAGATACACTGATTCTTTTGGTTTTTTTGAACCATGATTATGTTTTCCTTTTTTTTGTGGAGCTTTACCCATTTGTTGTTGGTTCTTGAAAAATTGGTTTTAATTGAGCAGCTGATTGGTGGAAAATTATTCATCCAATTAAATCATTTTAGAAGAAGTGGAAAATGTCAAACAAGTATTTTGGACCAAAACAAATATCAACAGCAGATTTCATCTTACACTATGTTACAAGTATAAAATTTAATCATATTCATAGAATTTTAATTATTGAGCTGGTATCCATAATTTTGCTCACTTTATTGGTTTTGTTTGTTTGGAAACATTTTAGAAGAGTCATTGATGAAGTCACAAAAAAAAAGAAAAAAAATTTAAAAAAGGGTGGTTAAGAAACCTAAGGAAACATCACAGAGTCTAGAACTACCGAAGTAGAACCAGACCCCATAATCATATAATCAATGGAAAGAAGGAAGGTTTCTTGAAAGCCCTTGAAAACCAAATAACCAACGAACTTATTTTACTTCAAATAAACTAAAAAAAAAATAATTTTGGAAATTTGAAGTTTCAAAAAGGTGTCAAAAAAAAGATTTAATAAAATTATTTAACTTGTTCAATTTTCCAAACAATCATCATTCTATACATGTAATAGATTATATTTGACATTGCAATCCACCAAAAAACTCTTTTTAAAAATGAAAAATTAATCAAATAAAATATTTGATATAACAATCTGGATGATAAAAAAACAAAACAAAATCTCATTGCCATTAATTCTTCAACTTCAAATGCTATATAACCTATTAAAATAAGAATTGTAAAAAGTGGTAAAATATCCATAGTATCTTCATGAGCAGCTATAGCCCTTGCTCCAAATGAACCTTTTTTAAATTTTTTATAATGTTCTTTTCCGCTCTAAAAAAATAATTGAAAAATCAATAAATATTACATCAACATCTAAATCATGAAATGTTAAAGCATAAATAACCTTTAAAAGAAAATTAATTATTCTAAAAGAGATACTGGTATTTTTGAAATGAAATAAGCCATTATATAAAATACAAGACAAGAAAAAATTGGATAATGTTGTATACGTATGATTATAGAGACATCTTGACTAAAAATTCCAAACTTTGGTAAAGTCGTTCCAAAAATACCTTGGATGATTTGAACTGAAAAAATATGAGAGTCAATACAATCAAATATGATGTATTTATTCAACCAAAATGAAAAGGAAACAATTAAACCTCCTATTATAAATAAATCCAAAAATTGAAGGAATTTGTTTGGTTTTGATTGTTGGGTTTGTTCTGTGCTCTTCATTGGATTAAAATTATTCCGCCAATCAAACAGCAAAATGGATGAATTGAGTTTAAAGGAGGTTGTTGAAGTAACAGTGAATAATTCGATTGAAGCATTGGATCAAACAGGTTTATATTTGTTACTTCAAAGTGATCCGTATTTGTATCTTGAAAAATATGGCTCATTACTCACTCAAAAAGAATTCAATTGTTTTGAAAAAAATTATAAAGAAAATTATGAAGTTAATTGGTATTTAAACAAAAAAATTGGTTTAAATAATAATAAAAAAATTAAGAATCGAAGATTTAATGCTATTGATTCATTGAAAGAGTATTTTAGTTTAGAAGAAATGAAACAAAGAAGACCAGAATTGTATTCTCAAATTTTAGGAAATTATTACAAAGAAAGAGGTGAAACATTTGATAAAAACATGAAAGTTTATGAAAGGATTTTAAAAAATTATGATTATTCAAACTTTACCAATAGAATTTTAGAAGATCGAAAAAATGATGAAATTCACAATGAGAAAGATGAAATTCATGAAAAATCAGATGAAGAAAATGAAAATTTTGAATATTTCATTGAGAAAAATCAAAAAATTAAAGAAAAAAAATTACAAACAAAAGAGGAAAATCAAAAAGAAATTTACAATCTAAAAATAGATGATAAAGAAATTGTTTTGAAATTTGAAAAGAGTGATGTAAAATTAGATAATGAAGATGATTACTTGATCCAATACTTTATAAGTGAAATGAAAAGAAAATTCATTGAGGGAGACGATAAAGATTTTGATTATTCAAAAGTTGATAATGATGAATCTTTAGATGATATAAATCAAATGACAATTGATTTTGAAGAAAAATATTTTGAAGAATAAATTTTATTCAATTTCCGCCAATAGATTTCTTCTAATGTCTCATTCATTAAAAATAGTTGAGGAGAAAAAGATGAAAACTGAAAAACAAAATCCTCTTGAAAAAATTAAGAAAACCAAAAAGACTGAAGAAATATTCAGCTTTGAAGAAAAAAAAGAAGAGTTTGATGAAAAATCAGAAAAAAAGTTTTTGTCTTTTTCTTCAGGTTTGAAAAACAAAACTTTTTTTATATTAAAATAGGTAATCCTGATGTTGAAGAAATCACAGGAAAATTACATTTGTATAAAAATCAAGGAAAGTTTGAAAATTTACCTTTGAAGATTGATCAACTTCCTGTAAAAAAACAAAATTCATTTTTATTATAAATTAGGAAAAAACAAGTTTATTAGTTGTTGTTTTAGCAGTTCCTTCATTTATGTCGGTTGTTGATTTCTTTAATTTTCTTGCAAGTTATTTAGATGATATAACAAAAATTAGAATTGTTAAAGATGATTCACCTAATCGATATATGGGTGTTCTCAAATTCAAAAAACAAGAAGATGCAAATATGTTTTATCAGGAATACAATGGAAGACCATTCAATTCATTAGACCCAGAAGAATGTAAATTACTTTTTTTATCACATATAACAATTGATTCTGAATTTGATAATATAACATTTCAAGATATAGGAATTCCAAGTCCTAAAAATTTAGATGGTAAATTAGTTTTAAAGGAGAATTCAAAATTTGAAATTCCAAGTTGTCCAATTTGTTTGGAAATTTTGGATTCAGAAACATCTGGAATTGTAACAACAATGTGTAATCATACATTTCATTGTCAATGTTTAAATAAGTGGGCTAAACCTACTTGTCCTTGTTGTAGATATGATCATGAATTATCGGAATCTGTTTGCTTTGAATGTGGTGAAAAAAAAAATCTATGGGTATTTTGAAAAATTGTTAATTAAATTTTTTAAAGGTTTGTCTTATTTGTGGATATATTGGATGTTCTAGATATTTAAAAGCTCATTCCGCAGATCATTTTGAAAAAACAAATCATAATTATTCTTTAGAGCTTGAAACAAGGTAGGAAAAAGAATATCATTAAAATTAGACGTGTTTGGGATTATTTAGGTGATGGATATGTTCATAGATTGATTGCTTCAAAAGGTGGTATTACAGAAATACCAAGACCTAAAACAATGAACTCAGAATCAAGTGAAGTTTTTTCTGATGAAATTGTTGAAGTTGAATTTGCCAATAAAATGGATTTCATCTGTCAAGAATACAATCAATTATTATCATCACAATTAGATTCTCAACGAATTTACTTTGAAAGAAAACTAAGAGATGCAACAAAAGACCTGGAATTAAAATTAAAAGATTTTGAAAAAATCAATTTAGAATTAGAAAATGAGAATAAGAAAAATATCAAAAGAGTAGAAGTAACTAATAGTAAATTGAAGAAATTGAATGAAGAAAAAGATTTATTGAAAAATGTATTCTTTTAAAATTCTTATTTGTTTAATAGTTGAATGAAAATTTGATAAAGAATCAACAGGAATTTAAGAAACAATTTGAATTAAAAACTAAACAACATGTTTTACAAATTGAATCAAAAGATGAATTAATACATGATTTAGAGTCTCAAGTCAAAGATTTAATGTTCTATTTAGATACACAGAAACAAGTTGAAGATTGTGATGATAAAGAATCAATTCAATCAGGTCAATTAATTGTAACAAAACCAAATGTTGAAACAACATCAACAAAAAAGAAAAAATCAAAAAAATCAAAATAAATTACAAAAGACCATATTATTCTTTCAAAGTAGTTCCAAATTTTTGATTGGCTCTTTTTATAATATCCTGAACAAGATCTTCATAATCATCATCATTATCTTGAATCTTTTCAACTTGATCTAATTGAGTTTCATGTTTTTCTAAAATCTTGTTCTTTATGATAAGATGATGACCTAATTTTTGTGAATGATTTAAACCATTTCTTGGTGAAATTGTTGTTTCAGAATCACATGGACTATCAACATAACAATCAACATCTGTTGGAATATCAGTTGAAGTAGTTCTTGAATGTCCAGAAGATTTTCTTGATCTTTTTGAATGTTTTTTTGAACCAACTGGAATTGGTGATCTTTCAAATGCTTCATGAAGCATAATACCATCAGGTTGAATAATATGAAAGTTTTGATTAAAATCATTTGAGTCTTTAGAATTCCATCTATTGATTTCTGATTCATCCATATTTGATATGACTTCTCTTGGTTTTACAAAACTTGTTTGAACTGGTTTCTTCTGTGGTTTATTCGATAAATCTTGAAATAAGTTATTTTGACTTAACATTAATTTTATATTCTCTAAATTCCTTTCTGATTCTTCCGTTGTTGTTTCAGTTTCTTTTATTTCTCTAACCAATCCAGAGTCATCATCATGATTGATTTTTTTATTTTGTTCTTCTTCTATTATTTGTTGTTCTGACTCTAATAATAACTCAGGTTGAAATTGAATTCCTTCTTCATCATCACTAAAAGTATTACTACCAAAACTTTCATTTCTTTGTTCATTTTGTATTTTTTGTTGTAATTCTGATATTTGATGAACTTGTTCTTCATTTGTTTGTGTATCAAATCCTTCTAATGTTGAAATTGTATAAGTCAAATTTTCTTTTTTAAAATTTTCTTCTTTGTCTTTACCAGAAACTCCTAAAAATATTTCTTCAAAATATTTCAAAAATAAAACATAAATAGGTGTAACAGGTCTTCCTCCAACAACACAAATGACTATATTTGTCTCTGTCATGTGATTTTCTTCGGAATGTTCTGTAACTCTTTTTAAATGATCAAAATATAATTTAGCTGTTTGTCTATTCACTAAAGGTAATTGTTGTATCAAATTTTGAATTTCTTTAATTTTTTTTGAGTCATCTAAATTTGTATCTTTTGCCACTTCGATAAATTTACTTTCCAACTCAAAAGTTAGTAAAGGTTCAGGAAGTGCTTTGAAATAATCCATCAATAAAGAAGCTATATTTTGACAACTAATTGGTGTTTTTTTATGCATTTTTATAAAATCCAATAATTCACCTTTTTTGTTTGACAAATGTCAATTTTTTTTTTTTTTTACCTTTATTTGTTCTTTCTATATACTCTCGAACTCTTTTTTTACTTCCTGGTATTCTATACAAACCTTCTTCGTTTAAACCTAAATTGTTAATTTTTTTTTTTTTGTTACCGTATTTATTTAAGAAGGCTACTGATGATTTTACAATGAAAGGTATAAGTTTATATGGGTCAGTTTTGTTTGCGGCTTCTTCTAGTGTTTCACCAAATACTTTTGTTGACTTCTTTTTCTTCTGGAAAAAATTCATCAAGGTTTTACAATTCAATTGGTTGAAAATTCAACGATATTTTTCAGAGACTAAAATTATTGAATTTCGATTATTTCAGAAGCAAATCATTTATGGGTCAAAATAAGTAAGTTGATTAGATTTAAATCTTTTGGGAAAGTTGAAAAAAGAACTTGGTAATTGAAAACAATATCTTCTTTACAATCCAACATTAATTTTCTCATTTCGAAATCATACCTGAGTCATATAAAAATTAATTAAAGAAACAGTTAAACGTCATCCTAAATAAGAAATTTATTTTTTTAATAATGGATTGACATCATCTTCATCTGAATCAGATTCATCTCTTCTTTCAAAGCATGAAAACCATGATTTTCCATTCAATTTCTTAATTTCTTTCTTTTGTCTTTTGATATGATCTTCCAATGATTGAATTTTCGCTTGAAATTCACCACCTTCATCTTTTAAACTAACTTCTTTCATACTGCCATCAACAGAAACTTCTTGTGTAACTTTAGATTCCTTCAATTCATTTTCTAATTCATCAATCTTTTTTGAAAGAATATCATTGGTCAATATTAAATCTGAATTCTTTTTTGATTCATCTTCAAATTGTTTTTGAACTTGTTTCAAATTTTCATTTTCATTTTGTAAATCTTTGATCATTTGTTTGAATGAATTAATTTCAATATTTTTGACTTCCATTTCTTTCTTTAAACTTTCTTCGCCTGAGTTTGAACTTTGTTTTACTGATTCAATTTGTTGTTTAAATGATTCAATTTCTTTTTCATGAGTTGATTTCAAAGTTGCAATTGATTGGTTCAATGAATCAATTTGTTTAACTTGTTTTGATAATGATTTAATTTCTTTGTTTTTTGATTTGATTTCAGTATCAAATTGTTGTTTATTTGAATCTAATTCTTGTTTTAATTTTTCAATTTTTTCATTCCCTTCTTGTTGATTTGATTTTTCTTTTTCTTCAATTTTTGTTTTTAAATCTTCAATTTCTTTTTGTTTTTCTTCCATTTTTCCATTAAATTCTTCAAGTTTTGTCTTTAAATTATTTGTTTCATTTGATTCTTTATCTTTTAATTCATTCAAATTTCCTTCTAAAGATTCAATTTCTTTTTTTTTTGATTCAACTTCTTGTTGTAAATTTTTGATTTGTTGTTTCGATGATTCAGTTTCTTGTTTTAAATTTTCTTCTTTTTCTGTCATTTCTTGTTTCAATTTTTGTATTTTTTCATCTGCTTGTTGTTGTGTTGATGTTTCATTTTCTTTGATTTGATTTTTTAAATCTTCAACTTCTTTTTGTTTAGATTCAATTTTTTCATTGAATTCTTTCTCAATTGATAATTTTAATTCACCAATTTGTTTTTCAAATTCTTGTTGTTTTGTTGATAATTCAACTTTTAATTGGTCAATAATTTCATTGGTTTCTTTTTTTGAGTTTTTAACATTTTCCATTTGAACTTTTAAATCATCTATTTCTGCTTGTTTTACTTCTACTTGTGACGCAGCTTTTGATTTTTCTGTTTCAATTTCAACTTTGAATTCATCTTTTAACTTTTCAATTTCTCCTTTTGAAGTTTCCAACTCAGATGTAGCTGAAAGAACATTTTCTTTTGTTTCTTTTAATTCAGTTTCTATTAATTTCAATGAATCAATTTCTTGTTGTTTTTGTTCAACTTCTTTTTCTTTTTCTGTTAATTTTGAAGACAAATTTGAAACTTGAGCAGATTCATTTTCTTGTAAATCTTTTAACTTTTGTTCAGTTTCTTTTTGTAACTCTTCAAATGATCTATTTTTTTCTTCAAGATTTTTTGTTAACATTTCAAGTTGTTCTTGTGTTTGTGAAACATCATTTTTCAATTTTGAATTTTCTTCATTTAAACTATTAATTTGTTCAATTTTAGTATTTAAATCATCTCCAATTTGTTTTAATTCTTCAATTTTTTTTGTTTTTAAATCTTCAATTTCTTTTTGTTTTTCTTCCATTTTTCCATTAAATTCTTCAAGTTTTGTCTTTAAATTATTTGTTTCATTTGATTCTTTATCTTTTAATTCATTCAAATTTCCTTCTAAAGATTCAATTTCTTTTTTTTTTGATTCAACTTCTTGTTGTAAATTTTTGATTTGTTC
>JABLTG010000065.1:73744-96996 GCA_016618085.1 Neovahlkampfia damariscottae
CTTCAAGTTTTGTCTTTAAATTATTTGTTTCATTTGATTCTTTATCTTTTAATTCATTCAAATTTCCTTCTAAAGATTCAATTTCTTTTTTTTTTGATTCAACTTCTTGTTGTAAATTTTTGATTTGTTCAATTTTAGAATTTTCAAATTCTTTTTTTTCTTCATTCTGTTTATCTAAAGTATCTTGTTTTTGTTTTAATTCATTTTTTGATGATTCAATTTGTTTTTTTAAGTCTTCTTGTTCTTTAATTAATTTTTCATTTTCTTCTGCTAATTCATCATTTTCTTTAATTTCGTCATCCAATTCTTGTTTTAATGATTCAAATTCTTTTAATTTTTCTGTTTTTTCATCAATTTCTTTTTTTTTTGTTTCAATTTCTTTTTCTAAATTTTCTACTTTTTCATTGACAGATGTCAAACTCTCTGCTGTTTTTTTATGTTCAGAAATTTCATTTTTTAAAATTTCAATTTCTTCATGTTTTACTTTTAAAACTTCTTCAGATTTAGTTTTTAATTCATCTTCTTTTGTTTGAAACTCTTTTTTTAATTTTTCTAATTCTTCTGTTTTTGTTGATAATTTGGAATTTAAACCATCAGTTTTTTCTTTTAATTCAGATTCTAATAAAGTAAATGATTCAATTTTTTCTTTTAAATCTTCTTCAATTTGTTTGATTTTTTCATCTTTTTCCTTTACTTCATTTTCTAAAACATGTTCGTGTTGTTTTTGTAAATTTTCTTTTTCTTGTCTTAATAAATTGATTTCTTCTGATTTTTTTTCATGCTCTTTTTCAAAGTTATCATTTTTTTCTTCTTTCTCTTTTATGATTTTATTTAAATTTTCAATTTCAGTTTCAAGTTTCGCAATTTGTTCAGCGTCTTGATTTGTTTCAACCTTTTAAAAAAGTATTAGAGTTTAAAAAAAACCTCACTTTGCTTTCTTCTTCACTCATTCTATAATAAAAATTGTCCAATCAACAATGTCCGGTATTATAGCGTTGACAAATCAAAAAAAAAAAAAAAAAATACAAAAAATACAAAGTTTTTAATTCAACAACAAACAAGTCTTTTCATCTTTTGAACGATTCATTTCGATACAAGGAAACCAATTTTCAGAATTTGAAAATTCAATATTCTCCAAAACTACGTTATTTTTTTTAACAGTGAATTTCAGTTCTTTAGTGTTAAAAGTACATGTATAAGAATCTCCTTTTGATGCTTTTGTAATACGAAATTTTGGTACAGGTTGTAAAGAAAGAGCAGTTCCTATTTTCTCAGTTTCTGTTAATCCAACAAAAACAGAGACTTCTTTTCCTAATGGTACTTGTAGGAATTGAAAAGTTAATTCATATGTTTTTTCGTTCATTGGCAAATTGTCTGAAGCGAAGATATAACCTTCTTTTCCTTTTTGTTTTGTCAAAGTTGAATCTGCTTCATTAAAATCCAAACCGGAAGTTGGAGTGTCTAATATAATCAAATTATCAATTTCTTCTTGTTGTATACAGTAAAAGTCTAATTCGTATTGAAAATCTACTTTTTGTCTTTTATCTTTTAAGTGACTTGATAAGAGGTTCAAATCTTTAGTTGGGTTTCTTAGATAATCCAAAATTAAAGGAAAGTATTCTGGAGACCTATCAATGAAATAAGCTCCATCTAAATCTGGTTTGAAGTTTCCACTTTGAAGCATTGATTTTAAAGAATTATCTACATTAAATAGTGTTGATTTTGTGGTGATAAATAATTTCCCACCAACATTTAGTTTTACAATGTCATCATCTTCAGCTGGTACAGTTGATGCTGATACAAAGCGAGAAAATTTATCAGAAAAAAGTTGAAGAAAAACTTGCTGTTGTTCTATGGTGGCAAATCCAGCAAATTTTGAGTTTTTGAGAGCACTAAGATAATCAGTATTTTCATTGTGATGTGATTGTGAGCAGTTCATCTTTTTATAGTTTTATTGAAGTCAGAAAAAATGAAGAAGAACTTGATTGGTTTACTCATTAGATTTTTTCACATTACCTAATTCTGGTGAATTGAATCAAATCCAGACATTCGAATGGACAAATTTGGACTTTTGGATACTCCAAAAATGCAGAACAATATTATCGTTTTTGGAAAAGAAGCATAAAGGGTATATGTTCACAAAGATTTATTCTTCATATTCAGATTCTTCATCTTCAACGAAACTTTCTTCAAAATCTTCTTCAATCTCATCATCTTCAGAATCAACAAGTTCAACAACATTTTTGATCGGTTTTCTTGTTCTTGTTCTTGTAGAACGAGTATTATCGATGACAGTTTCTTGTTCTTCTGATTCAACTTCAAAAACATCTTTTTTTGGAGAAGGAGCAGGTGATTTTTTCTTTTCATCAGAAATGATCAATTTTGGTTTTGCAAATGAAGTAATTTTTGTTTGCTCTTTCTTTGATTGCAACACTCTTTTTTTTGGTGCTGCTTTTTTTGGTTTCTCTTCTTCAACATCAGATCCAGAAAGTGAATGAAAACTATCATCTTTGAATTCCATTTTTTGTTTTTTGGAATCAGGAAGATCATCATCTTCAATTCCCATTTTTGCTTGCAGCATTCCCAATAAACCACCAGTTTCTTTTTCAACTCTTCCTCTTTTCTTTGCTGGTTCTTTTTTTACAGCTGGTTCTTTTTTTACAGCTGGTTCTTTTTTCTTTGGTTCTTTTTTGACTACTGGTTCTTTCTTTGTTTTAGCTGTGGTTTTCTTTGTAGTTTGAGCAACTGGTGATTTATTTGCTTCAGCTTTTTCCATCTCTGCATCTTTCTTTCCAATTTTTTTCTTGATTGCTTTTGAAACAACAGGTTTTTTCACAGTTTTTTTACCTGATTTGAATTCTTTCTCAAATGCATTTTCGAAGGATTCATATTGTTTTTCTAAATCATCAAGATCTTTTAACCATAATTCATCTTCAGTTGTATCTTCCAAAATTTTTAATTCTTTTGATTTTTCTTCTTTTTTCTTTTTCAATTGTTCAACTTTTTCAAGTGTAAGTGACCATAAAGGCATTTTTAACAAATAATTATAAGCAGATTGATCAGTATCTTCATCTTCATTCTCTTCTTCTTCATCCTCTTCTGATTTTTTCTTTGTAGCAGTTGGAAATGCATCATATTCTAAAAAATATTAATATTTCAATTTCAAATACTCTTTTCTTTCAATTCTTTCAAGAGATCTGTTTTTTTTCTCTTTTTAATGACTAATGTGTTGTTGACAACTTCAAGAATAAATCTAACTTTGTTATCAAGAATATCGAAATCCTTTTGGAGAAGTTTCAATAAATGTTTCTTTCTTTTAACATATGTTTCTTTTCTAATTGTATAGAAATCTTTCATTATTTCTTGAGGTGTTTGATATGTCTTGATGACATCATCATGATTGAACAAAGTCATATTTGAAAAATGAATGTATGAAAATAATTTCAATTCTTTTTCAATTCCACCTTTTTCTACTTTTTTCATTTGACTTTCTGTGAAATAAAGAGTGAAACTAACATCAGTATCAGTGTGATGTTCTTTGAAATCTTCAAGAGTTCCAGCAACTAACATCTTTTCCAATTTAATTTTATAATCATGTGTCCATTCACCAATTGGAAGTTCTGTTATCCATAATGTTGTGTCATCTATTTTTTCATAAACACCAACTGACTTATAAGTTCCTGATTTGAAAAATTCAAGTTCACCTTTAAATCCACGATACCAAGGAATCATTTCAATAGGATCCTCTCCTTTGATCATAGTTCTAACATTATCAATGACATCTTTTGGATTATAGCATGGAATTGATGTAGACCAACCAGTTCCAATACCTTCTGCACCACTTGATAGAATTTTAATTGAAATATTCATTTTCTTACTTGATTAATACCATTGGAATTACAGGAACATAATGTTTAGGTTCAATGCTCAATCCATCTTCGTCCATATAATCAAGAACAGCATCGTCTTCTGAATGAAATAATGATCTTGTTATTTGAGATAATGTTGTGAAAATATATCTGGCTGACGCTGCATCTTTACCTCCTTCAAGTCTTGTCCCGAATTGACCACTTGGATAAAGAACATTGATATTATTTGAACCAACATAATTTTGAGCCATTTTTACAATTGTTCCACATAAAGATTGTTCACCATGATGATATGCTGAATGTTCAGATACATAACCTGCTAATTGTGAAACTTTAATTTCAGCTTTGAGTTTTCTTTTAAAACAACCAAATAAGATTTTTCTTTGTCCAATTTTCATTCCATCAATTAAACTTGGGATTGATCTGGCATTATCATATCTTGAGAATAAAATTAATTCTTTGTTGACAAAATCTGAAATCTTAATATTTCCACCTCCTTTTGTATCCAAAAATGTACCATTAACGTATGAATTTAACCAATCTTTTCTATTTTCAATTTTCTTTTTACTAAATGCTAACTCAATACAATCATCAGATGATTCTTCCCATTTAAATTTAAGTTGATGAGTTCTCAAATCACCAAAATATTCCTTTGCTTCTGCAGCAGTACTTGTACCCAAACCTTTGTAATATTTCACATTATAATGTTTGATTTCATCTCCAATTTCATCTTGCCATGTTTGATATTCTGGCATGTTGAAGAAAATTTCTTTTTTATTTTTGTTTCTTTTGTGAATTGCTTTTACAATTGGCGTAATAAATTCCTTTAAAAATCCAGGAATTTTGAGTAATGAAGGCCAAAATTTGTGAATGAAATTGATAACAAGTCCTTTGATGTGAGATCCATCTTGATCTTGATCTGCCATGATTAAAATTGAACCATATCTTAATTCTTTAATATTTTCTGTGTCATATTCTTTTCCATGTTTTAATCCAATAATTTTTGTTATTGCATCAACTTCTGCATTTTTCATAATCATCTGTGCTGATGCATCACGAACATTTAACATTTTACCCCTTAAAGGGAAAACACCATATTTATCTCTGCCAATTACAGATAATCCTGAAATTGCCAATGCTTTCGCTGAATCACCTTCTGTTAAAATCAAAGAACATTGTGAAGATTTTGGGCCACCTGCATCATTTGCATCATCAAGTTTATCAATTCCAGTTAAACGTTTTTTTTTTGTTCCACTTTTCTTTTTCAAAGCATCATCCGTTTTATTAGCAGCTTGAAGTAAAATAGCTTCACCAATCCCAACTTTATTGATTTCTTTCATAAATTCATCTGTTATTTTGCATTTGCTTCCAAATTTTGCCATTTGTGTTGTCAATGTATCTTTAGTTTGACTATCAAAAGCAGGATTGATAATCAATGCATTAACGAACACCATAATATGGTTTTTTACCAATTGAGGTTTCAAAGCAACACCTCCTTTATTTTTATTTTTCAATTTTTCCATTAAATGTTTTGCAATTGGATCAACAACATGAGCAACATGCTTTCCACCTCTAGTTGTGCAAATTGAATTAACGAAACTAACTTGTTGTGCTGTTCCATCAGAAACACAAACACCAACTTTCCATCTTTCATTTACATCAGAATAAGCAACTTTCTTTCCTTCAGTGTATAATTTGACATAATCTTTGAAAGTTTTAACTGGAATTTTCTTTCCATTTAAAAATACTTTAACATCTTCTGGTGTTGTCCCTGATAAATCATAAACTCTTTTTGATAATAAATCAACAATATCATCATCCAAATTTTGCATTCCAAATCTTTTAAAATCTGGTTTGAATGTAATTTGAGTGTAATCTTCTTTTGGTTTCTTCGATAAATTTTGAACTTTTGGTTCTCCTGCTTTTGACATGTTATCAGTCCATGTTTGAGTAAATTTCTTCTTTGATTCTGCATTTACAGTTTCCAATGTGAATTTTTCTGAAAAGATATTACAAAGTTTTGCACCATATCCATTTCTACCACCTTAAATCAAATATTAAAATATATCTTTCGTCTACCTGTGACTTTTTTGATGTTATCATCAAAATTTGAACCAGTAAGTAAATGTCCAAAAATCATTGTTGGAATTAAAATATTTTCTTCTTTATGAGTTTCAATTGGAATTCCTTTTCCATTATTCCAAACTGTGACTTCATTATTTATTCTATCAATTGTAACCTTAATTGTATTCATTGACTAAAAAAATTTAATATAAAAAAAAGCTTCAAACTTCATCTCTAATTTTGTTGTCTGCAGCATTAACAATAATTTCATCAAATATTTTATACAGAGCAGGTACATAAGTGATCTTTTTTTGTTTAAAGTGGTTTAAGTCGCTCTAAAAATGATATTAATAAATTATTTTCTTTACATCGAAAACCCATGATTCTGTTTCTGTGGCTTCAATAGAGCCAACATAAGTATCAGGTCTCAACAAAACATGTTCAAGGGGTGTTTTTTTCTGGATATTTTAGTGATTTTTTTTTACTTGATAAATTTTTTCCAAAGAACGTTTTTCGTCTTCTTTGTATTCAATCATTTCGTCATCACTATCATGTTGAGAGATGTTGAAACCTTCTTCGTCTTCATCTTCAAAATCATCTTCTTCTATGGAGTCATTACTGATGAGCGACAAATCCTTCTTCTTCTTTGTCATACCTTCGTCTTTTTGTGCGCGAACTGCTGTGATAGGTTCAATCACAACCAATCATTTTTATCTCAAATGTTGAAGCAATTACAAAGGCTTCAAAAAAAAAATTTACTGATTAAAAATGTAAAATTAAATAAAATTGTACTGAGAAATTATAATACAGAAAAAATTAAACCAGAAGAAAAAATGGATGAAGCAACAGAAAGAAAAATGTTAGAAGAAAAAATAAAAAAATTTGAAGAAAGAAAGAAAAATAATAAAATTGATTTAGGTGAAGAAAGTGATGAAGATTGGTTTGGACAACAAGATTCAGAAACAAAAAGAAAATTAATTGCTTTAGCTTATAAGGCATTTCTCTATGCCACTTTGATCAACATATTTGTTGCAATACTTTTTGTTTTATGGGTTAGATATTACTTAGGACATAAAACAATTCCTGATTTTAAAGATAAATTTTTAGAACCAAAAGTCAAAAAATTCAAAGAGAAAACTGGTATTATAAAAGTTCATGACAAAGTATTTGGGTCACTAGAATCTTATTCACCAAATACAAAACCTGAAGGTCAATTAACTATTGAAGAAAAAAAAGAAAAAATTCAAAAATTTAAAAATATGTTTTCACGAACAGAAGAAAAAAAAGAAAATTCAGAAGAAAAAAAATAAATATTTATTCAGTATTCAATAACAGAGAAATCAACCCAGAAATTGAATTTGTTGATTTTCTTTTCGCTTTTGAGTATAACATTTTGAAATCTTCTGTTGATTTAAATCTGGCATAAGAATCAGACAAACAACAAATAATAACTTCATTAACGATTCCATCAAATAAATTTACCGGGCAATTGGTTTCATCAAATTGTTCTAATTCACTTTTTAAAACAATTCGAATACTTGAAGAGATATTTAACTCATATTTTGAATTCAATTCCAAGAAAAGGTGATATAATTCATTTGATCGTTTATATCTTTGTTCTGATGATTTCAATGTTTTAAAGTTCTCAACTTCTTCAATGAAATTTATATTCTCGATTGCATATTCCATTTCTAAGAATTTCTTGAAAAGAACTCGATATTTTTTGTTTTTCATGAAACGATGGATTTGAAATGAGTCTTCAATTGTCTGTAACCTTTCTTCTTCCAATCGTTTTTCTTTGTTTTCTTTCGCAAGTAACATTGATAATTCATCTTCTTGTTTGATCATTTGGGTCTCCAATTTTTTTAATTTCTCTAGTAACTTTGAGGTAGTTGGTCGATTAGATCCATAATAGTTCAATGTATCCAATATCAACTTTTTAAAGCCTTCATTAATTTCCTGTTAAATTATTTTAAAGAAATTTGTTTCTTGCCTTGTCTTGAAGTAACATTTGGCAATCAGTATAATATTGTGGAATTCCAGGACCAATGTTTTGATCTGTTCCAAATTCATTGTCTGTCGAAATTGAACGAAACAATGAAAATCTCTTTTTTTGTTTTTTGTGTTCATCAATTTTAACCAGAACTGGTTGATTCAAATCCAAAAACATATCTAAAAGATCATTGTGAGACTAATCAAATAGAATGAGAAAAAGATATTTTTTACAATTCCTGTTGTCAATCTCAGCAAAATAATGCCTAATGAAAAAATGTCATCTTTTTCTTGATGGATTTCGTCATGATTTGGTGGATAAATTTCAACTTCATCCAAATCAAAAGTGTTTAATATACCAGGGTCAATCAATAATTCAGTACATGTTTCATTGAAATATATTCTTGAAGCTGTAAGTTTCCCAGGAGGGAATGAAAATTTTTGGTTGTGCAAATAACATAACCCAGAAGTAATTTGGCATGCGTATTGAATAATTTCCTTAAAAATTAGTAAAAATAACCATATAAATTACAGATTCTGATACTGTTGAATTATCACTGTTATCAATATAGGATTTCAATGTTGAATTCAATTCTTCAACTACAAGAAATAACTCCCTTTCTGTTATTTTTCTTTCACTTATTTCATCATAAATATCAATAATATTCAAAACATTTTCATGTACTTCTTGAAAATACTTCTTTTCATTTTCAGATATTTTTGTTCGAAGGTTTGAAATCATCTTTTCTTTTGAAACAATTTTTTTCACACAAAAATATTTTTGTGTTTCAACTTTCTTCACCTTTAATAATTGAACATCTGAGAATAAATTAAGTTGTTTTTTAGTCACAACTTCTTTAAAATCTTCTTCAAACAAACTTTTTTTATCCAAAGTATAAGTTGATGTTGTGTAATCAATCCAATCTTTTGTTTCAATTAATCTGCTAAAAAGAAATCTTAGGGTACTTTTAATTTCAGTTTCAATCATATCTATAACTGTATCATGTTCCAAACCGATTTGATTTGATAAACGTTGTTCACTTGTTGGTTCTGTCAAATTCAAAGAAATGAAATTATCTGAATTTTCTACAATATATTTTTCTCTAATTTCTTTATATAATTTATGTTTTTGATTGTCATTTGTCATCCTTTTGTATTCAAGTATTTTCAAAAAACATAAAAAATAATTTGTCATCTTCTTGGAGTCCAAAAAACTCTTAAATACATCAACATCATTCTCTCTAGTTAATAATTCTTCTATAGAGATTGGTGGTTTTGTTGGTTTTTTATGAGTATTTTTAAAAGAGACAAATTTTTCATGAACAAAAGACATGCAGGAAAATAAATTGACCAATTGAAACAATAGAGCTCAAAAATATAGTTTCAATCTTATCTCAGTGAAATTTTTTTTCTTTTTGAATTAGTGAATTATACTCAATAAAATATTTCAATATCTTTCATTTGAAGTTTTGATTCACAATTTTATTTTTCCAAAATTACAATGGCTGTAACATATTCATCTTCATGAGACAAAGAACAATGAACATGAATTTCATCTGAATTTCCAATTGTCTTCGCTCTTTCAATTGCATCTTTTTCTAATTTCAATATTGGTTCTTTGGTTATTTCATGATTTGTTAATTGTATATTTCTTGAGTCAACTCGGTATTTTAAAGCTTTCCAAGTTGCTTCTTTAATCGCCCATCTTTTTTCATTTTAAATTTTATTTTTTTTAAAACCTTGAAGCAAAATATTGAATCTCTTTTTCTTTATTTATTGGCCGGTTTTTTATTTCATTTTTATGATAAATTCTGTTTATAAATCTATCTCCTTTTCTCAATAATAATTCTTTAAATCTTGCTATCTTTACTAAATCTATTCCAATTCCAATAATCATTTTGTTTGTCTATTGTATTTTTGGTTGTTTTTGGTAAAAATGGATTTGATTGGCCATTTGAATTTGATGAAGATTTATGAAACAGAAGTGGTCACAAAAAAGAAAAAACTATCTTCAAAGAAAAAAGAAAAATCAAAAGTGAATGAGGATGACTTTAAAGACCTCCCAGAATCAACAAAAATGGAAGAAAAAAAAATAATTCAAATTAGTGATTCTGCATCTTCTTCATTTGAAAAAATTGCAATTTCCATAAAAAACAATGAAAATAAATTTGTTGGCACATCAGAAATTGAACAACTGGTCAAAAAAAATTTTCCTAAAAATTCCTTGGCCAAAAATTCAATAGCAACAATTCTATCAAAATACAAAGAATATCTCGAACATAAATATACTAAATTTAGACTCAAGACTGAATTTTTTCAATTCAATTTTGAAAACTCTAAAAATACAATCAATCTAAAACACTTTGAAAAGAAAAAAGAAAAATCAGATGTTATCATTGAAATTCCATCAAAGTCTGATTCTGAAAGTATTTCATCACTTATTGAAATTCCAATTGACCCAAAATCACTTTTTGAAAAAATAGTTTATTCAATGATGAAAAATGGAAATGAATTTGTATCTATTTCAAGAATCAAAAAATTAATTGAAAAATGTTTTGGGAATGATAGAATACCCACTGAAAGTTCAATCAATACATCTATATCAAGAAAAAAAATATATTTTGAATCATCAGGATATAATCGAAGAGTCAAAACAAAATACTTTGATTTTAGAAATTTGAAAGAATCAAGAAATTTTGAATCTAAGAGTGTTCTGTCAACTTCAGATGAAGAAAAAGATTCGAATTCAGAAACTGACAAACCAAAATTTGAAGAATTAAAATCACTCTCAGATATAACAAATTCAGTTGATAAAATGATTTATATTCTATTGAAGGAAGGAAATCAAATAATTCGAACAAATGAATTTAGTAAATTATCACTAAAGTATTTTGGATCTGAAATTAATCATGGTACAATTCTATCAAATTTATCAACCAATAAGAAAATATTTTCAAAAAATGGAAAGGATATCTGTTTGAGAGTTTCATTTATTGAAAGAAATTTTGAAAAAGACAAAAATGGAAATTATAAAAAGAAGGAGAAAATATCAAAAACATTGAAAGATAAAGTGAATAAAATTAGATCAAAAGAAATGGATAATGATGTAATTGAAATCGAAGATGAAAGTCCAAGACAGAGAACTTCAAAGAAGAAAAGAAAATTTGAAGAAATTTCTCCAACTCCAATTAGATCTAGAAAAAAAGAAAAGAAAATTGAAGTGAATGAAGATATTCCATTGGATGAAAGTGTTGAATCTGAAGAAATTAAAGAGATTGAAGAAACTGAAAATGCACCTGAGGATAGAGTTATGAATTTCTTTGTTTATTGCAATGATTTATTTGATATTCATAATTTTGGAAAAACTGAAAACTTGTGTGTCACTTGTAAAAAAGCAGGAGACAATTTGTACATTTGCAAATATCCAAATTGTCAAAAAGTGGTTCACAAAGAATGTGACTCAAAATTTTTAAGCAGAAATTCACAATGCAATCTTCATTTTTGTGATGAACCAAATTGTAAAAATCCACCAACCATTTTTTGTAAAACATGCACAATTTCATTCTGCGATAGACATAAAGTTGATGATGACTTCTATTTGGAAAATGAAAAAGATCATCATGTTTTTTGTGCAGATTGTATTGATTTGATTTATGACATAAGAAATCTTGGATTTTAAAAGAATCATTTTATTTGTCAAAATCAAAATCTTTCAATAAAAGCTTCTTTTCCAACTTGTCAAAATTGAATTGGAAGATTTTTACCTTTAACTGATGAAAAGTTAACACATCTAAAGTAAATGATTTCAAGATTTGGAAATTCTGTTTCAGAAATTTCCTCATCAATAGAATCAACTTGAATTAATGGAAAATAAGTATTCTTTTCAAGATATAATAAAAATACATTTGTATTAAATGTACATTCATTCTTTCCAAGTAATTTGTATAATTTTTAGTCATTCTTATTTTCTTCATTGAGGAATGAAAAAATTGAAAATGGAGGATAAAGCATACTGATAATCCCTTTGTAACAATTTCAGTTGGATTTGATTAAAGATTTCTTTAAAAATACCATCTTTTAAAAATTAGTTTGTCAAATGGAGCAGGTTTCACCATTTTCAATGGTGGATGAAAAAATTTAACCTATAACATTTAAGTTCAAATTTTAATGAAAAAAAACAGTTGGAAATCAAAAATATTTAATAACTTTCTTCAGAGTCATAATTTGATTCTGAGTAATCACTCGATTCTGAAGATTCTGCTTCCCAATCTTCCAATAGTATTTTTGCATCTTCATATCCAAGATCAGATGCACTATGCAACCATTTTTTTGCTGTTTCCATATTTTGTTCACAACCAGTTCCGTCTTCATATTGTAACGCAATATTGTATTGAGCCAATGCAAGTCCTGCTCTCGCTGCTTTTTCATAATATTCATGAGAAGCAAAATAATCAATATTACAACTATCTCCATTTTCCAAAGAAACACCAAGATTATAAATACTTCTAATATTACCTTTTGATGCTGATAATTTAAACAATTGGTATCCCTTATCCTTGTCTTCTTCACAACCAAGTCCATTATCATAAGAAAATCCCAAGTTTAATTCGCCAATTGAATTTCCCAATTTTGCTGATTTTTCAAACCATTTAAATGCTGATGATTCATCTCCAATAAATGTAAATGCTTTACCAATTCCAACCATCCAATAAGGATCATCAGTTTCTTCAATATTCGTTAATTCTTTGCAAAGGGTTTTATAACTATTATCACCAAGTTCTTTTAATGCTTCTGCCTTATATGCCTTCAATAATAAATCATCATATTCTTCATATTTTTCGCATAATAATTTTACAGCCTTCCAGTTACAATGTCTGAGCAAATCAATTTGAGTATAAACGTCTTCCGGAATTTTATCTTTATCAACCAATTTAATTGAGTTTTTAAGTTTTTTTTCAAAGTTTTCATTTGTCATTTTTAATTTAAAAGGTTTCTGTTTTTCTTCATAAATCCATTCAACTTGTTTGCCAACTTGAAGAATTTCTTCTAAAGAATTAGCATCTTTTGTTTGAAGTATATCAATATTTGATGTTAGGGTATTCAATTGGGATTCCAAAATGGACTCTAAATTATTAAAATGTGTTTCAATAAGTTTCAAATAATTTTCTTTTTGTATTTTTAATTTTTCCAAACTTTCTTTAGTTTGGTTTATTGCTTCTTTTGTGGAATTAATTTTGTTTTTATTTTCTTCTTCAATCTTGTCCAAGTTATCAAACATTGTTATTTCCTTTGGTTTCTTTGATTGGATAATAATTGACCAATAAAACAAAACTGTACAAAAAATAAAAAAAAAAAATGAATAAATAATTGAAATAAAAAATTTAATAATTTTTAACATCTGAAGTTAAAGATTTGATTTTACTTTGTGAGTAAACATATGCAAAATAAGGAAGACCAACTGGTACCATTGATAAAGCAACAAAAATACCCCATTCATCCTAATTTTAAAATTAATTTTCTTTTAAAACTTACATAATGTTTGTCGTGTTTTTTTTCATAATCAGCAGCGTCCAAAATTGAGATTACTGGAAAGAATGTTGATTTCATAATTTTACTTTCTTTGTCATCAGCTTTTAATTTATAAGTAACTTTTGCTGCAGATAAATATAATGAACCAATTTCAGTTGGAACGAATGAATATTCAAATGTTTTGTTTGAACCAGGTTCAATTTGTTCAAGAGTGTATTCTTTTGGTTCTGCATTTGGTACTTCATCTTTGATATCTAAATTATAAGCTGCTGCTTTTCCATAATTATGAACAACAATTTTAACTTTAAATTCTTGATTTACAACTCCGTCAACTTCTGTTTGTTTTTCAACCATGATTGATGCTGTATTTTCTTCTTCTGCTCTAACAAGCATAATAGCAAAGAGAATTACAAAAATTGTCAAAAGAAATTGTTTCTATTGATGTTAGTGATGAATAAACTCAAACCATTTTCGACCAATAATACGAGAATGAGTTAATTGACCAATAGTATTTATCCACGCGTCAAGCTAAAATTTTTCAACAACAAAATGAATCGAAATATCATAGCAATTTTAAATTTTTATTCATCAGAAGTATCTTTCCAACAAAAAATCAATTTGTTTATCCATCATCTCTCGACATTTAGTGATGTTTCTAAGAATTCACTTTACATTTTTTAAATATGCAAATGAATATTTTTTACATATTTGTGAAGAATTTAGAACGAATCATCAAAAAGATAATCAAAAACAGTTAATCAAAGAATTAAACAATATTCTAAACACTTATTGCCCCAAAATCACCAAAAGAACTTGAAATCTTGACTGAAGAAAAACAGTATTTTTTGAAAAAATAAAAAACCAAAAACAAGATGAGTGAAGAATCACCAACAGATATTTTGGCCTTTTTACAAAGCTGTACTTGGAGAATATAAAAATGATTCATACAAACGTTACACAAGAACAGAAGATTGTTTAAGGTGGACTCCATTAATTTTCCGAAATAGTTGACTTACACCAAGTTGTGAGTTCATCAAATCTCAACAAGTTCCATTGAGACAAAAAGATAAAACTGAAAAGAAATTGAAAGCAATCCCAATGTTCTGGAAACAAACAATGTGTGTTTGTTCATTTTTTATAACTTCAATAAAAATGATTGGCAGTTTCTTCCCTTCAACATTCCAAAATTTTTTTTTTTTTTTTTTGATGTGAAGTATAAAGAGAAAGTTGTTTGTTCATCTTTCAAGGGCTTTCGAGACACCTTCCTTGTTACATTGTTTATGGGGGCTGGATCTACTTCGGTAGTTCCAGCCTCTGTGAGGTTTCTCCCTAGGTTTCTCATCCACCCTTTTTTTTAATCAAGGAAGAGCAAATATTTTATTCATTTTGGTTGAAAATGTTTCAGACAAATTTCCCTAAATAAAAATCGATCATTATGTATTTGATTTGCATTTTCAGTTGACAACCAAACTGTCATTGTGTATCTTTTCTGTTGCAATTTTTTGGTTGTCTTCATAACTTCATGAACCATATAATCTGAATAGAACAAAACCAATCGATTTGCAATTGGTAGATAATCCACAAATTCAGATGTACTCTTTGAATAAGGATATAATCTTAAAATACCACCATATTCTTCTTTCCATTCTTCATTAAAATACAGGATTGCAGTCAATTTTCGGTAATCATCTGGATCATACCCTGTTAAACTAATTTAACCAATCACATGTCAATTACCTCCATTATCAAAGTGCTTTGGTAATTTTACGCCTTCTCCACAACAACATGCTATCTTATTGAAATCCAATTCTTTTTTTGCTGGTGTCAATTTTAATTTTGGTAAAAATTCATTTAACCCTTTTGACAATTCAGTTGATAAATTTTGGATGTAATTTTTACAAGTATTGGCATCTTCATCTGTTATTTTAATTTTTCTTGCTAATATTGGGTTTTTATCAATTAAAATTGTTTCGCCGGTTTTTGTGTTAGTCTCTGTTGATGGTTCTTCTTTCATTGTTTTTTCTAAATCAATGATCTCTTTTTTTAAGTTTGTAAAACAATCTTCTTTTAAAAAGTTGTCTATTTTTGAATAACCTTTTATCAACAAGTCATCTGAAGTTTGTTTGAAGTCTGATTTGTTGATCATTTTTCATTGGTTAATGAATTGGTCTGAACTGTTTTTGTTGACGTGGTTTCAAATTCACAACTCCTTTAAAGGAGTAAATTTTAAACCACAATGATTTCTTTTGAATCTCAAGAACAACAGATTGTTTAATTTTCCAGTTGTTGGAAAAAATATTTCCACCATTGAATTGAAAATACACAAGAGAAAAGGTTAGTATGACAATTCAAATGAAAAATATCACACAATCTTTCATGACGAAATGGATGATCAGTTTCCTTCAACATAATTTATAAACGTGAAAATGTAATTGTCAGAATATTTTGGCAATTGAATCGGAAGGTATTTATTTAGAGAAGTGAAAACATATGAATTTTCCAATGGAAATTTCCAGTTTAACCATAAAAGCTGATTGGATGACTTTAGATTTTTTCGCACTTAATCCAAAAATCATCAACAAAAACATTAACGTAATGAGTTTTAATTCAAACACAATTGATATCCAAACCATCAACTCAGGAAAAAAAACAACTCGAGAATGTAAATTCAGAACAAATGAAACAAACAGCATTTCTGTTTCAATTCGTCAAAAGAAACTTCAAACCGACACTGAGTTTGACAACACTCTCTTGATGGAATTAACCAACAGATCTCCAGGATGTTTACATTTTGATTTGACCAATTACAAAGAAACCAAACTATTATTCGTCAAAGTGGAAATGTATTTGAAAGAAAAGAGTGAATCAGCAGAAGAAGTAAAACATGAATGGAAATCATACATCAACATTAAAGAAAAAAGTAAAGATGGAAAAGAAATGACTGATGATTTCGAACTTCAAACAACCAAAGAACATGATTTCAATGTCCAATGGAAAACATCAAATAAAGCCAATAACAAATCTCTATTCAAAATGAAAGTCAAGTTTTCTCAAAATTTAGTTCAACAAGAACCTGATTACATTTTTGTTTCACCATTTTTTTCTGTTCATTCAAGAATTGACAACAAAAAAAGAAAATTAGAATTTGAAGATAATTACAAACAGAATGCCATTATTTCAATCGGAAAAATAGATTCTTTAGATGATCTTGAAGAAATAAGAGTAAAATTGAATGAAAGAGAAACTGATTTGAAAGTTGATTTTAATTCTCAAGAAGATGATTCAGATATTGAAGAAAGTTTCGAAAAATGAAAAATTTAAAAATGAAAATACATGAAATCATGTATGTGATACAATTGATGAATGATTTCAATTTTGAATTTTTCAACTCTTTGCAGAGAATGAAAAAACTTTAAAATGTTGATGATTTAGGTTTAGGTGCCAAAAACCAAGTTCAAATATTCAGTTTTGATAACTCATAATGGAATCTTTGAACTTCTTTTGTGGTGATGAACTTTTATCTTTGATTGATAAATTCCAATGATACAAAATATTCTTCATATTTTTTTGGTCTAAATTTAACTTTTATTACAGTCATCCTTTTTGACATTTTGTCAGGATTTTTTCCAGCAGTTCTCTACTAACTTCATCTTGATTTTTCTTTGATTTTGAAGATGAGGTCATGGTTTTTTGTCAATTTTTCCAATTTAGCAGTAATTTATGTTCAACTTTTCTAAATTTCAGATGACTTTGTGTTGGCATCATAACGGTTATTTTAATGCGAATCCTAAATAGTGTAGCATTTGAAAAAATACTCATGGGTCCCTTATCCCACGGTGTTTCAGTTCCATCTATTAAATTTTCATCAGTTGAATTTTGGCCTCTTCTTAATTCTTTTTATTCTTTTGTCTTTCTACAGATTCCTTTTCTGTTTATGGTTTCCAGGACTTCTTAAAGATGTCCGGTTTGGATTCTTTGCTTTTTGTGAAGCTCTAATTTCTCCTCACTGACCATTCAACAAATTTCATATTTTTTTTAATTCGTTAGTCATTTTATTGTAAACTGATTTGTGTTCTTTTTGAAATTCTTTCCAAATTTTTGAACATTCCTCTTGAGTATACTCTCTCTGTATATTCTCTTCGCTCTTCACAATTTCATCATAAAATTTTTTTCCAACTGTAAAATCTTTAACATACCCACACTCCAAAACTTGTTTTCCAAATTCTAAAATTCGAAAAGAATGATAAAAAGATTTAATACCCACATAACCATTTGCTTCCAATTCTAACTTCTTTTTTGCTTTTACAAAAGAAATTCTTGATCTGTCTCCAATTGCTTTCCTAACTTCATTTTTTAATTCTTTATCGTTTAAAAAGACAGGTATTTTCAAATTTGAGTCATCACAAATAATAAACTTTTTAGTTTCTTCATTTTTTGACAGAGAAAAGCATTCAAATGCGTCTATTTGAAATTTCTTTAACTTTTTGTGGTATTCTGATTTTGTAAAGATTTGAGCATCAATTTTAAACTTTTTTGATTTCTTTTTGAAGGTTTCTTTGTTTTTCTTTTCGTCTTCCTTTTTGAAAGGTATGTCTGTCTTGTCTTTGACAATGACAACATAATCAAAATCTGAATCTTTGTGTTCACAACCGTAAAGTCTTGAACCGAACAAGAAAATGGATAAAATATTATCTATATTAATTTCCAGCAAGTTTGAAATGTGTTCTTTGATAAAATCTTTGTCCATGTTTTCTATGTACCTTCGTGATAGGTTGTCCAATGAAATAAGTGGTTGTTGACAACAAATTAACAAGTTCAAGTTCACAACTGCATCTCCTCTTTTGAACCTTTTTTTCTTTCAAACCCAAATGAAGCTCCAAATTGAAATTGAACCTCTTTTTTCCACCAATGGAATTTTTCGGTTGTGGCTATAAATAGAAATCAGTTACGAATTTGATTTTTCAACTTGAAAGGAGAAGAAGTCAACGAAGAAAAGAAACCAAATGAACAAAGCAACAAAAATCGCCAAGGTTTACCTTCCAAATAATGAAATACGTAAATTCTCTACCCAAGACAAAACATTTGACGAATTTAAGACAACAGTACTAGAAGGAGGGCTTGAAACTTTTGAAATGTCATCAATTACTCTTCAATATCAAGATGATGAAGATGAATGGGTCACATTCAGTTCTGAGTTAGAATGGATTCATGCCTTATCACATCAACTTTCAACCATTTTAAGAATTAGAGTTGTCTTACCAAAAAATGGAAAATTTCCGAGAGTTATCCCTGTACAACGTTCTTTAAAGTGCTGCTCAATGAGTTATGCACAATATACCCAAAATTTGCCAGCGGATCTCTTTGAATTCCAGGTTTAAAATAAATGTTTCCTAAACCGAAATTTGTAAATAGAATACAATTAAAATTTCAACATTTATTCATATTCTTGTTGTTTTAATGTTCTTTTTAATAAAATTTATTTTTTTTTTTTCATTTTACCTCCACTTTGTGAATTACATTTATTTTTTTTTTGTTTTTTTCTACAAAAAATAAATTCAAAGGAAAGTACTATTCAAATATTTTTGTATTTATTTGTGACTTTTTTCTTCAAAGACAAACAGTTTCAGTTATTTTTCTTCATGAAAATGAAGACATTTATTGGTGTATTTTTCTCCGAACCTATAGAAATGGTCGTTATAAGTATCTCAAAAACTGACCTACAACCAATCAAATTAATTCTTAATTTTTGAAAGAGATGAAGTTTTTGGTGTTACTCCTCTGCTTGTTCTCTCTCACATTCGCTTTAAAATGTGAAAGACCATTACCAGAAGCTGGGAAATGTAAATGCCCAGCAACTGTTAAACAAGTTTGCACTCAAAGTGGAAAAACTTACATTAATGCTTGTGTTGCTAAATGTTTCAAAGAAACTGTTCTCTATCAAGGATCATGTAATAACGCTTGCACTTTTAAACACTCACGTTCAAGAAAATGTAATTTCCAAAAATATGGAAAATACGGAATCAGAAAATATTGTTGTACTCATGACAAAGTTTGCTCTGGAAAACAATGTGAAAGAACAAATTACAAATGTGCATTTAGTGGTTTAATTATTAGAAAATTCCCAAAAATGCATTGTAAATGGGTGAAAACAGGAACAAACGAAGAAATTAGAAAATGTTGTGGATGGAAGAAAGTTTGTAAAGGAAAATTTTGCAAAAATACAAAAACTTTCTGTAAAACACTTGGAAAACCAGTACAAATTAAATCAACAATTGGTTGTCATTTTGCAAGAGCACCTGGTTGTTCAAATGGTGTAAGACAAAAATGTTGTACAAGAAAACATCGTTGTCATGGAAAGAAATGTAAAGTTGTTCATAAACATTGTCATTATCAAGGACCTGTTATCAGATACAAAAAAAGATATACTTGTAGATGGTTAAAAATGGGTAGAAGAGGTAAAAGACAAAGATGTTGTGCAAGTACATATAAATGTCAAAATCACAATTGTAAACTTATTAAAAGAAATTGTAACTGGAGTGGATGGACTGTAATTAGAAAAACAATTCGTAGATGTTCATACAGAAAATACGGAAAAGGTTCAAGAAAAAGATGTTGTGTCTGGAAAATTAAATGTTTCAATGGAAAATGTACAACTGTTTCAAAGAAATGTAAATGGGGTGGACATGTTCATTATGTTAAAACAAGAGTTAAATGTTTTTTCAAAAAAGTATCAAAAGGTAAAAGACAAAGACATTGTTGTACTTCAACATTCAAATGTTCAAATGGTTGTAGACAAATTTCAAGAGTTTGTAAACCATCTGGTCCAATTGTTACAGTTCAAAGAAAAACTAAATGTAAACTTGTTCCATCAAGAAGAAATAATGGATATCGTAAAAAATGTTGTTCATGGAAAAATATTTGTAATGGATTAAAATGTAAAAAAAAACATAAAAAATGCAGATATGTTGGTGGTTTAATTACAAAGAAAACAATTGTTCATTGTAGAAGAAAAGTTATTGCTCAAAACAAACTTAGAAAAATTATTTGCAAAAAATATTGTTGTTCATTTAAAATAACTTGTCATGGAAAGAAATGCAGAAAATCAAAAAGAAAATGTAAATGTGTTTCAGGTCATAAAACAATTTATAAAAAACATTATTGTCATATTAGACGTAAAAAGAATAAATCACAAAAATATTGTTGTACTCATGATCAAGTTTGTTATAAAGGAAAATGCAAAAAACAAAAAAAGAAATGTCATCCAGTTGGATTTGTTACAACAATTAAACACTTCAAAAAATGTCATTGGATTAAAAAGAAAAATTATAAACAAAAAGTTTGTTGTACATGGACAAGAACATGTAATGGTTCAAAATGTCACAAATCAAAAAAAGTTTGTAAAAAAGTTGGAAAATATTCAGTTATTCTCAATAGACATAAATGTCAAATTTTGAAATATCCAGGACAAAAATATCCATCAAAAAGAAAACAATGTTGTTATTGGAAAGAACAATGCATTGGTTCAAAATGTCATCAAAAAGGATCAAAAATTTGTAAATGGTCAGGACCAATTTATCATAAACAATTTAAATTTATTAATAAATATAAAAAATGTGGATCAGATAAAAAAGGAAGAAGATTATTTCAATGTAAACAAAAGACAATTTGTTTAAGACAACCAAAAGAATCAAAATGTGATCCAAAAACTGAAGTTTGTCACATTTGTAGATCACAACCACTTTCATGTGTACCAAAAGGAGAATGTCTTTCAGTTTATAGAAAAGTTAAAATTACACTTAAACTTAAAAGACCAAATGTTCATCAAAAATGGAAATGTGTTTGGAAAAATATTTGTAAAGGACATATTTGCAAAAAATCAAATAAAAAATGTATGTGGTTTGGACCTGAAATTGAAAAAGTTACAAAGAAAAAATGTAAAACTTTATATTTCCAAGGTGGAGCTGAAAGAAAACAATGTTGTACAAGAGTTAAATTATGTAATCTTGAAACACTTTTCTGTAAAAAAGTTAGTAAAAAATGTCATTTTGTAGGACCAACAATCTTCCACAAAATTATCAAAGTTTGTAAAATTGTTCATGATCATGTTAGATCTTATGGAAATAGAGTTTTTAAAAAAAGAAAATGTTGTAGAATTCATAAAAGATGTGTTGAAGGAAATTGCGTTTTAATCTCAAAGAAATGTAGAACAAAAGGTTCAATTACAAAAGTAACTCATAACAAAAAATGTGAATGGAAATTTGTTAAAAAACCAAATTCAACTGCTACAACAAAACAAAGATGTTGTACTTATTGGACAAATATTTGTAGTGGTAAAAGATGTCAACAACATGATAGAAAAACAAGATGTCATGGACCAAAAGTTAAAGTTACAAAAACACAAAAATGTCACATGAAATTCTTTGGAGAATCATCAAAAAGAGAATATTGTTGTACAAGAAATACAGTTTGTAATGGAAAGAAATGTCATACATTCTTATCTGGATGTGTTTGGAAAGGAAAACCAATTCCATGCGTCAAAGGCAATCTTATTTACAGATGGAGAAAAGTTTGTAGACCAGTCACAGTTGGACCAAATCAAATTAAAACAAAATGTTGTGATGTTCGTCAAAAATGTGAACAAATTACAAATTATTACATTTGTAGAAGAATTAAAACTGGAAAATGTTGGATTCAAGGTGAAAAATCAGAAGAACCTGCTCCAAGTCCAACAGTTCAATAAAATTTATTTTACTTTTGAAAAAAAAACCGGAATTTATTTTTTATCCGCTATCTTAAAACTGACTTTTCCGTTCATTCTGATTAATCAGACCAGACATTAAAATCAAGGTTTCTTTCGGGATAGGACCGCCAGCAGTACTGGCAGTTTTTGGATTTCCAATAAAATTTTGTATATTCATCAGAAATATATTTCTTGCTCCATTATAATCTCTTGGAAGAGAAAAATTACAATATTTACAATTGAAATAATCTTTTTTTCCAAGTTTCCAATCTATTTTTCCACATGATCCACATGTACAACTGGTATAATGTTCTGAAACTTCATGTACTTGAACAGAATCTTTTTGAGCAAGATGTTTTAGTGTTTGACAAAATTGAAAATGAGACCAATGAAGCATTTTTCTCACTGTTGTACTATGAATTTTTCTTTCCCATTTTTTAATCATTCCTTTGACTGGAAATTTTGAAATCAAAATTTCATCATTATTTTCACAAAGATCTTTGGAAATACTTTTATGAAATGCTTCTTTCAATCCTTGAATTCGGTTTTGATATTTTTGATATTTTTTCTTCAATTTATATCTTTTTTTTTTTAATTTTTTTATTTCTTCTTTTGACATTTTATCATTAGACTTATTTTTATCAATCTCAGATTGAATTTTATCACATTCCAACGCATTTTTAAATAATTTTGAAACATCACCTTTTCCATATTCCGCAAATTTTCCAAAGTTATCAAATCCTGTTTGAAATGTTCTCACTCCAGGATCAAGTGCAATAATTTTTTTCTCTTTTTTATCTTTTTTCTTAATTTTTGCAACAAATGGAATAATCATATAATATCTTCCATATTGATATTTTAAAATACAAGTTCTATCACTTGATTCTTTACCAACTACATTAGATAATCTTTTAATTTCTCTTTTTTGAGAAGTTTTTAATGCTCCAAGTTTATAAGATGGCCAAAAGAAAAATCCTTCTTCATTCCATTTAATACTTGGTTTACCACCATTGACTGGTATTCCAACACTTTGAGACATTTTTTCATTTCTTTTTTTC